>AWOL01S0077429.1:1654-12463 GCA_000715115.1 Nicotiana otophora | reverse complement strand
CCCCCCTCCCCCGTCCGGCTTTACCTCTAGTTAGTGCCTCAACAAAGAGACATAATACATTAACTTCATTTTTGGCTTCCAGCACAAGCTTTGTGCGGAAGATTTATTAATATACTGATACATGTTACCCCCTCCAAAAAAAGAAAAATAGAAAAAGAAAGAGACATAATGCATTTTGGAGTTCTTTTTGGGGGTAAATGTAATGCCTTTTGGATCTCTCTGTCCTTTGACTATTTTCTGTCTTTTCGCGGGTAAGTAAAGATACTGTTAACCTATCAAATGAAGAACCTTTATCCTGCCATTTTACCAGAGCTCTACTATATTCAAAATGATTTTCTTTTGCAGAAATTGTAAGATTGTGGTGGAGAAGTAATGGGTATGTCGAATTAGAATGCACTATACTTGCATGTGAACCTCTTTAAGTCATTGGAACTGATAACATGAGTTGACGAGCTATGCCCCTTCTTACAGATCTCGAAGTTTACTGGAATTTAGATTCATTATTTGGCATCATATGATAGGAATCGGAGGAAACTCTAAACCACAAACACTGTCTTTGTTATTGTTCTGCCATTTAGACTGTGTACATCTAGTTTGAAGTGTGAAGCCTTTTCGCAATTCTGAACTGTTTTTCTTTGTGAAGATTTCACCAACCAAAATTTCAATTTCCTTGCAGTGCCTCGCAATTTTAGATTATTGGAGGAACTTGAACGCGGGGAAAAAGGTATTGGAGATGGGACAGTGAGCTATGGGATGGATGATGGAGATGACATTTATATGCGTTCTTGGACTGGCACCATCATTGGTCCTCACAATGTAAGCTTTCTTTTCTCCTTTTCACTTCCTACCATCTCTTCCTTTGGATATAAAAGACATGAAATGCTAATCCTATAAATTGTTTCTACTTATTGGGTTGCTCTAGTGGTGAGCACCCTCCACTTCCAACCAAGAGGTTGTGAGTTCGAGTCACCCCAAGAGCAAGGTGGGGAGTTCTTGGAGGGAGGGAGCCGAGGGTCTATCGGAAACAGCCTCTCTACCCCAGGGTAGGGGTAAGGTCTGCGTACACATTACCCTCCCCAGATCCCACTAGTGGGATAATACTGGGTTGTTGTTGTTGTTGTTATTGGATCATTGGTTAATCTGGCCCTAGATCAAGAATGCCACTTAGTTATGTTTCAAGGAGAATGTATGAGACATGAACTGCAACTTTTGTATTTAAAATTTTATATATTCCCCTTAGTTTCTATTCAAGGAGAATGTAAAAAAGACATTTATGATGAACTTTTTAGGGTCTATAATTTTGTTTGTTCACTGGTCCCTCTATATGCATTTCCGTAGCTCCTATGTCTTTCACAGTTTAAAACTAACTTCTTTTCCAGTCTGTACACGAAGGTCGCATTTATCAGTTGAAGCTATTCTGTGACAAGGATTATCCAGAGAAGCCGCCAAGTGTCCGATTCCACTCCCGAATTAACATGACATGTGTCAACCATGAAACAGGAGTGGTAAGCAACCCATTATTATGCTGGAATCTTAGCTTGCGTTGTCAAGCAAAATATTATGTGACAATTTGCATCGTCAGAATTGTTGCTCCTATGCTAGAAAGATGATTAAAGTATTTCGAACTTTTGTTCACCGTGGTTGAATTCAACACTTGCAAAATATATTTTTAATGGCATTGCAATGTAGAATGGTACTTGTAAATCAAAAGTGGAGCACCGCCCTAAAAGGATTTGTATCCTACAGGAGGTACTAATCAAATACTTTATTCTCTGGAATAAAAAAATTGTTTCTTTTAATGCAGACAAAATGTGACATGTCTAGAGGTGCGCTTGCAAATTCTGCGATAATATTTGTTACTTGATGCTTTGTATACTGACCTAATATATTATGCGATAATATTTGTTACTTGATGCTTTGTATACTGACCTAATATATTATGCGATAATATTTGTTACTTGATGCTTTGTATACTGACCTAATATATTATGCTCTGTTCATGTTTATAGTGGCATACCTGTCTTTTTAAATTAGTAAATTGATAAACTAGTTGATGATCTGCTACATTGTATAATTTATACAGGTGGAACCAAAAAAGTTTGCTTTACTAGCAAATTGGCAGAGAGAATACACTATGGAAGATATACTAACTCAACTGAAAAAGGAGATGGCCTCTCCCCACAATCGTAAACTAGTTCAGCCACCCGAAGGCACCTATTTCTAGCATTAAGGACAATAACATAAGGTCTGTCAACTATGTGTGAAATTGTACTGCTGCGTTGTCACTTCGGGAATTAAAATGTAAAGGGGAATGCCTGAAGAGGCGTCTCCTCTCGATCCCCTCTACTTTTGTTTATTAAACTTGGTTTATGCTTGCCGTTTGATTAATGGATTTGGTTCTTGTGCTATCTTAAGCAGCACTTACCTCCAATGTCATCTTCTGCTTTCCTGTTTATAAACTTTGATCATTGGTAATCATTTTTATCTTTATTGTTTTCTTCCTTGTATCTTTTTGCTATGACATGTTTTCACAAGAAAGAAACGTACCGTTGAGGTCTTACGTTCTTTTCCTATGTCAATGTTGCCTTTTGGCATATGTTGTTTATGCGTTGTTACAATGGACACTCAATTCAGCCTTGATGCTTGTGACTTCAATTCGGGAATTGAGATCTAATTGATACTTAAATGCATATCCAATTTCTGAAGATTGGTGCCTGATAATTTGTTTGAGGGAAAAGATCGCTGTTCTGGATCACCGGACATGTATAAGGATCATTTGGTTTAAATCAAGTTATGGAGATTAGTTATTAATTCAAGAAATCCCAAGTGTCTTATAGCCTGTTTGGCTAAACTTTTTTTTTTTTGGGCCAAAAGTACTTTTTTGTTTTTTGGTCGAAAGTGTTTTTGGCCAAAAATTGAGGTGTTTGGCCAAGCTTTTAGATGAAAAAAGTGCTTTTGAGAAGCAGAAACAGTTTTTGAAAAACAGAAAAAAGTAGTTTCTCTCAAAAACACTTTTCTGAGAAGCACTTTTGAGAAAAATACACTTAAAAGCAGTTTTCAAAAGCTAGGCCAAAAACTAATTACTGTTTAAAAGTGTTTTTCAAATTAATTAGTCAAACATAAATTGTTTTTTTTCACCAAAAATATTTTTTTGAAATGTACTTTTGAGAAAAACACTTCGATTTTAAAAGCTTGGCCAAACATGCTATTATATGGTTGGAACAGAGAAATTCGTGCATTTTTTTAATCTTGTTCAAGAAGAATAGAAAATCAGCATTTAGTATCTTAAAAAGGTGAGAAAATTCTTCTTAAAAAATGGAACCAAATGAATGGATAGCCCTTCAACTAGTTCGTACAGTAGCCCTTCAATGGTGAGAAAAAGATTTTCTACAAAATCAAAAAATGGGATTACTTGAGTTGAAAAGTAGGTGGAAGTTTTTTGATGGGAGAGTTTCCAATTATAAGTCTAGTTATATATTGGTATGGGACCCCAAGGGATATTAATTTTGAAGAAGGCTTTTATATCAAGCTAAGTTGGTAAAAGCGTTTAGGAAAAATTCTGTTCTTTTTATAATTTGTGATCATTGATTCTGTTTTTGTTTATAGGTTAAACTTAGACAACAAATGCACAGTGAATGCATCGAAATAGTCCTGAGTATTTAGAAACCATCCTTGTCAACCATTAGTGCACCAATTATGTGAAGCAAAAAGAGTATTTGTCTGATTCTTCATTTTTTCATTGCGAGTTGAGTTAGTGACATTTTTTTATATATTTATCTACTTTCCTTTATTGTTTAATCCTATCCTCCATTATAGTTTTTGGCTATTTATACCCTTGCCATTGGGCAAAGTTCTAAATTTATCCCTTATTTAACAAAACTGACACGTGGCACACTTTGAATAAAAGACCCAACCCACCACTCAAAAAAACCATACCCGACCCAAATGAGGTATATATATATATGACCCTTTTCCATTTTTTATTCAATCTTCTAGCCCTCCTCCTCCTTCCACCATTGCAGATTTTTGCAGTGGAGAAAAGAGGGGGGTTGTCAAAGAGGGTGGAGGGTCGGATGGGTTTTGGATCGGGTATGGTTTTTATTTTTATTTTTATAAGTAGTGGGTTGGATCTTTCATTCAGAGTGTGCCACATATAAGTTCGTCAAATGCCGGGCAATTTTAGAACTTTGACCAACGGCAAGGATATAAATATCCAAAAATTATAACGGAGGATAAAATTAAATAATAAATGAAAGTAAAGTGATATATCATACCCTTTTCTGTTTTTAAAATTAACTGGACTGTAGCATGAGTCATGGCCCCAGATTCACGACCAAGTCTAGTTTTGTACCCAAAAATAAGAAAAATGACGAGTAGTTAATAATCAAGTAAAAGAGGTTTACCAGCCAATTGACTAGTAAGTGAACGGGTTTCTACTGATACAGGCCTCTGTTTTTCGTATGTTTTATCTTAGCAAACTGGACAACTGTGTAGCTGCATCAAAATTCATTCTGCTTGAACTAATGCAGCATCATAAGGTGACAAAGTATTTGACAATATCATTGTTTACCCGAAAAATTTGATAGAGTTAAATTTGTGTATGGTTCTAAGGATATGTGATATAATTTGATACAAATCGTATAGAGAAATAGAAATACGTGTATTCTTGACTATGAGAATGAGAATAGTAAGAAGAAAAACGAATAAGATAAAGGAAAATAAACATAAGGGGATATATTTCAATATGAGAAGAAATTTTTTGTTCCAATGTCCCTCTGCTTACAATCCATTCCCCCCTTTATAGTAGAGGGATCCTACTTTATCTACAACAATAAAAATTACGTAGTGGAGAGCCCATGATATATTGTCTTTTCCCTACTTCCCGCCAGGATTCTCTCCCTTAGTGCGGCTGTAACGACCTTGTTTGTGAGCTTCGATACTGACTCGAACTCGATATCGGATCGAACCATTGGCCTTGACTCGAGCTCGATCCTGACCCGGAGTCTTGATATTCGAGGTGGGTGTTGGTCGGTCTATGCATCTCCGACAACCTTTTGCCTCGTGGTTTGATTTGGTCATGGACCCGATAATGATACCGAACTGATCCTTGATCGGACTTGGAGCTCGAATCCCGAAGCTCCTTTCTTCGGACCTCGACCTGACCTTACATAGATACCTTTCGATCGAAGTATTGCCGTCTCGATCAGTCCGTACGATTGACTCAATCGGTTCTGACCGTACACAGATAGTCCCCTCGTTTCTCGAAAAAGGATGTGGCGAGAAATGATATGATTTCCCAACAGCTTGATCAGATATATACTGACGTTTATATCGATCTCGACCATGACGTATGTGATAGCTATCCCATCGGTTCGGTTTTACCAAAGCATTTAATGTGTCAGACGGTAGTCGACCACCTCTGATATTGAACCGTCATTGCTTCAATCTATAAATAGCCTTTCCTTCCATCATTCATACTTTACGTCTTCAATCTTCCAATTTCTCTAAGTTCCTTTTCGTCTCTTCTGAGTTTTCTGCCTGTAAATCTGTGAGTTTTACTGCAAACTCTTTCTTAAAACACCAAATACTTTTGTTCTTTGTTCACGAAATTTTAAATGAAAAAAACGTCTAAAATTGTTCCGCAAAAAGAGACCGCTTCTTCATCTCGACCTACTGGTGGCGAGGATGTGGAAGAGCCCCGCCCTGAGGAATTCGTTCTGGTGGAGTGTTCGACTGTAGACGATTTTAAAATTAAAAAGCCTTCTCCGATACCGGGTCGGTGTGAGCCGATGTCGAGGTATCAATGTTCAATTATCGAAAAAGTTCTCGATAAAGTCATACAAGAATGCAACTGGGATAATAAACTCGTAGTAATCCCATCGCCTAATGAATCAATTACTACCCACGTCGAAGGGTTCTTAAGTGTTTACACTTATCCTTTCACGTTGGGACCTTTAGACCCTGTCATCGTTGCCTTTTGTAAGAGATACGTTATGACCCTCGGCCAAATTCACCCTTCATTTTGGAGGATAGTGATTCTTCTTCGATTTTTCTCGAGCAAGGTCGAGGGGCATATCTTCACCCTCGACCATCTTATGCGCCTTTACAGTCCCCGACTTTATCGAGGAGGGTTGATCAAGCTTGCTCGCTGAGAAACCAAAGCGCCATTCTCGAGCATAGACGAGACCCGGGATCGGGGTTGGATGGGCCGTTTTGTTCGAATCAAAACCTCAGACCTGATCCCTGCCGATGACTTACCATTTCCCGAGAAATGAAATATGAGCCGTGAGTGAACGTTTCTCTTTGCCCGTTTTGATTTTGTGATTGCCTTTTATTTTGTTGATCTATTTTTCTTTCCTTATCACACCCGTAGCTCGAATGCCGGAACCGATCCCGGATCTTAGACAATGGGTCGAAAGTCTAGTATTGCAGAGACCGTACTCCGAGCGTGCTTGGGTCGAATTATCAAAGAGTCGATGGGAGGCCCGCAGTCATGGTAAATCTTTTTGTCGATTTGTCTCTTCATAAGTTTGTATGGTAAATCTCCCTCTTCCCTTTTGTAGGACTCGGGAAAGATGTAGTCATGAGGCCCCCATCTGGTGGCGAAGAAGTTCCTGTCCTGAAGCAGGTAAAAGAAAGGAAGAGAAAAGACGTATCGGGCTCCCCGAGCTCGGAGAAGAAGAAATCGGCTAAGAGATCTCGAAAGACGAAGGAGGGCTCTAGTGTTATGACTTCAGAAGTGGCCCGCCATTTAAGGGACGAGCCCGAAGAAGGAGAGGATAATTTAGCCTGCGTATGGGCTAATGTTGTGATTCAACAGTCTTCCAATTTGGTGGAAGCAAATCAGGGAACCTTGGCCATAATCCCAGAACAAGAAGAAGCCGAGATTATCCCTTCTCGAACTAAGATGATTTAAAGGGACACCGAGGGTGGATCTTCTCGGGTAGTAGAAGATATTTCAAGGGATGAGTTTGGGATAGTAGACATTGGCGGATCCCCTCAGATTTCGGATGCCATGATTCGAGAGGTCGTCATGTTGGAGGATCGGTCCTATGAGGGTATTCAGGAGTCGGTCGATATCCATGATTTTCTGGAGGGGCTCGAGTCAGGTGCCTCGGAGGAGGTTACCGGTTTTGGTGGAATTGCGGTACCCAAAAAAGCGTCGTGGTCGGGTTCTACTGAGCCTTCATCGATTCATAAACTGGTGGACCTTTTTCCGACCCCGAGCATCGATCCCGACCGAAGGCGGAAGATAGTGTTCTCCATACCTGCAAATACTCGAATTTTTTCTTCCCCCGTGGGGATTGCCAGCTACCTACGGTCCTTGGTGACCGAAGAAGATCAATCAGTGATGAATGCGGTGGGGCCCGCCCGTCTCTTCCACGAGGTCCAACATGCTTTGAATCGGGTAACTCTGATGGCGTTTTGGTTGCTTCTTTTACACATAGAGTTGTAGGTAATTTTAATATTTCTTCTTTTGTTTGCAGGCTTTGGTGTTGTATCACGAGGCCTTTCTTCGAATCCGGGAGGAGCATGATCCCGAGGTTCAGAGCCTCACTGAGAAGAGTGACTCGTACAAGCTCCTTAGTGAAACACTTCGAGCAAATTTGACAACGGCTCGGGAAGAGCATGAGGAGATGGCTGAGCAGGTATTTCGAATTTTCCGTGATAGTGAAGATGAAAAAAAGATAACCACTAATGATCTGATTCTGCAGGTTCGGCAGAGGATCAAGCAGATTGGACAGCTTAACTCACAGGTAGATGCGCTACTTGCCGAGGGAGAAGAATTTAAAAAGTGTATGGATATCCTTGCCTCGAAAAAGGAAGCCGTCGAAGCTTAGTTGGAGCTGTCTGATGCCCAACTTCGATCTGCGAAAGAAAATACTTTGGGGCTGATCGAAAAGATGAAAGAGCTTCAACATCGGTTGGATTTGGCCATTTCAGATAAAGCAGATTTGGCCAAAGAACTTGAAGTGGCCAAATCTGAGGTGATCGAGGCCAATAAAAAAGCTGATGCCAAAGTGGAGCAATTTTAGAACTTTGATTCAGAGTGTGCCACATATAAGTTCGTCAAATGCGGGGCAATTTTAGAACTTTGACCAACGGCAAGGGTATAAATACCCAAAAATTATAACGGAAGATAAAATTAAACAATAAATGAAAGTAAAGTGATATATCATACCCTTTTCTGTTTTTAAAATTAACTGGACTGTAGCATGAGTCATGGCCCCAGATTCACGACCAAGTCTAGTTTTGTACCCAAAAATAAGAAAAATGACGAGTAGTTAATAATCAAGTAAAAGAGGTTTACCAGGCAATTGACTAGTAAGTGAACGGGTTTCTACTGATACAGGCCTCTGTTTTTCGTTTGTTTTATCTTAGCAAACTGGACAACTGTGTAGCTGCATCAAAATTCATTCTGCTTGAACTAATGCAGCATCATAAGGTGACAAAGTATTTGACAATATTATTGTTTACCCGAAAAATTTGATAGAGTTAAATTTGTATATGGTTCTAAGGATATGTGATATAATTTGATACAAATCGTATAGAGAAATAGAAATACGTGTATTCTTGATTATGAGAATGAGAATAGTGAGAAAAAGAACGAATAAGATAAAGGGAAATAAACACAAGGGGATATCTTTCAATATGAGAAGAAATCTTTTGTTCCAATGTCCCTCTGCTTATAATCCATTCCCCCCTTTATAGTAGAGGGATCCTACTTTATATACAACAATAAAAAATACGTAGTGGAGAGCCCATGATGTATTGTCTTTTTCCTACTCCCCGTCAGGATTCTCTCCCTTAGTGCGGCTGTAACGACCTTGTTTGTGAGCTTCTATACTGACTCGAACTCGATATCGGGTCGAGCCATTGTCCTTGACTCGAGCTCGATCCTGACTCGGAGTCTTGATATTCGTGGTGGGTGTTGGTCAGTCTGTGCATCTCCGACAACCTTTTGCCTCGTGGTTCGATTTGGTCATGGGCCCGATAATGATACCGAACTGATCCTTGATCGGACTTTGAGCTCGAATCCTGAAGCCCCTTTCTTCGGACCTCGACCTGAACTTACATAGATACCTTTCGATCGAAGTATTGCCGTCTCGATCAGTCCGTACGACTGATTCAATCGGTTCTGACCGTACATAATCATCAAATTGACAAACATTGGTGAGCCCCACACTTCAAATGCTTCATCCCCATCCACACTAAGAGACAAATTAAATATTTCAATCCATTTAAAAGAAGGTTATAGGAATGATGGGTTATTAATTAATTAATTAATTAATAGGGAAATGATTATAGGACTCTAGGATGATCAAGAATGAAATCCTAAATTTGTAACTCTCTGTTTTAATAATCTGAAAGTTGGAGGGCCAAGTTGTCATTTGCTACAGAGAAAATATTCACACACACAAAAAAAAAGTTGACAAAGAGGTGTTAAGAAAATCGACCCTATTTACTTCTCCTCTCTTTTTCAATGTAAAAGATGGTAACTAATATTAAGGGTTTCAATATAGAGAAGGATAGCAGCAGCATCAGTAGTAGTATATACATAATACAAATATCGTATGCAGATGATAACTTCATATTCTCTGAGACCAAGGAAAGCTGTGTAATTTCTAAAAGCTATATCTGCTGATGGATTTTGAAGCTATATCAAAGTTAGAAGTGTCGCCAATACAGTTAGTAGAGTTCCTGGGCTACAGAACTGGAGACTTCATAACCACATGCTTAGGACTTCCATAAATATGGAAAGGGTAGAGAATCTGTTTTTTGGTTCAAGGGATAACTATTATATTAAGTTAAAGCAGAGTAATACAGGGAGCATTTGAAAACATAGAAACTAACCTAAGGGAGCGACCCAACGAGGGGTCGTTACAAAAGGGGAATCTGGGGTAATTACTACTACTATTAATATCCATACGTCTTGAAATACGAAAAGGTTGTCTAAGAGGATTTTCTGAACAGGTTGCATGCTCAAGAACTGTTGGTGCTATTGGGATTTTAAGCTTGTGTAGTTTAAAGAAAGTGAATAAGAAATGGAGGGAAAATGAAATATTTGAGTTTCCCTTGGGAAAGGGACATTGTCCCATATCGGAGAAAGAAAAAGTTTTTGATGGATATACATATAATTGCTCTTCTTAAGAAAAAGGCAAGTCTCGCGCCNAAGAAAAGGCTTTTGATGGGTATATATATAATTGCTCTTCTTCTAGCTCTTAAATAGTTAAGAAAAAGGCAAGCCTCGCGCCGTCGTCGTCGCTCGCTCGCTCGCTCGGCTCGGATTCGGATTCGGATTTGGACAAAGATTGATTGATTAATCTTTTTGGACAAAATTTCTTTCAATTATTTAATTAATTAATTAAATAATTAACGAAAAATTCAATCCGGAATAACCCATGAGCCGCGACCCGGTTCGGTCAGGCCCATTTTCTTTCCCGGATTATTTTAAATATATTTTTCCCGCAATATTTCAAACACACATTTTCCAACAGCTATGGCTGTTTCTGAAAGGTTGCAAACCTTTTCAGAAACAATGCCAGCAACTCTATAAATAGAGTTTGAATCCCAGAATCTTTGCTTACGAAATTTTCTGAGCTTCTTCTTCTTCTTCTGTACAATATTTTCCAGTGTGTTTTACGACCATTGAGTGGTTCGCAGTTCATCAGAGTTTTGGTACCAATACACTGGTGAGTTAAATCGTTCTATCCTGGGAGGATATATTCCAGCACCTCGGGTACTTGAGGGGAATAATTTCCTTAAGGACACACTGTGTATTCAGTGGGCTCGATTTATTCCTATACT
>AWOL01S0077425.1:0-41944 GCA_000715115.1 Nicotiana otophora | reverse complement strand
TATATATATATATCTTAGTTTAATATTTTCTATCTTAGTTTATTATTTTGTATGTTAGTTTATTATTTTATATGTTTGTTTATTATTTTATATCTTAGTTTATTATTTTTATGTTAGTTTATTATTTTATATGTTAGTTTATTACTTTCTATGTTCGTTTCTTATTTTATATGTTAGTTTATTATTTTATAACTATACATGATATAATTAATAAGTATTCACATAAAAATACTTAGTTTGACAAATATTGTTGTTTTTATGTTATTTTCTTACATTTGTTGACAAACATTCGAGAGAGTTTGTGTTTGAACTATCATCTTTTTTTTAAATATTTTGGGGTTAACAAATAATTAAATAATTAATTTCAATAACTATAAAGATACTACGCTAAAGGGCACTATATTTTACTAAGATAAAGGGCACTAGATTATAATTACGGGCACAACATTACAATTACAGGCACAACATAACACTAATACATATGTAACATTAATTATTCATAAAATAATAATTTATCAATTTTACTAATCTTTTAGCACATAAATAATCTAATTCGGATAAAAAATAACAAATTAATTTAATCACAAAATAATCATGAAAATAAATATGCCACAATAAAACAATAACTAATAAATAATTTTTATAACAACTAATAACATTAATTATTCATAAAATAACAATTTATCTATTTTACTAACTTTTTACCACAACAATAATCTAATCAGGATAAAAAATAACAAATTAATTAAATCACAAAACAATCACGAAAAAACATAGATCACAGTAAAACATAACTAATACGCATTTTTTATATATGCTTTTTAACAAAAAGTAAGCCGGAATACCTCGATTTATAATTTTTTGAAAGGTGTTTGATGATTTGGGAGGCGAAACGAGCAATCCACTAAGCGATGACGCCTTAGATCCGGTGTAAGCTTGTTATAATACCGAGAAGATACACTTTTTGTGGGATGAGTGGGCTCCACTGAGTTTTTTTTCTTTATAAATGGAGAGGGGACCGCTAGAATAGGGGAAAGGGGGAGGGCACTGGTTCTCGTCGGGGAAGATGGAGGCCCACGGGTTTATGTATGTATAGCGCATGTATTCACTGCGCTATACTATAGCACCCTGTATACATGCGCTATACATCCCTCCCTTTTTGAGTTCAAATATAGGGCGGTTATTCACCGCGCTATACCATAACGAACAAAACTGTCGTTAAGGTATTGCGCCATGAATAACCGCGCTATATATACATTACTAGAATATAGCTTTTTCCGACTACCAAAATGTAACGACCCAGCCGGTCGTTTCGAGAGTTATAGCCCCGTTTTCCCCATTTCTACTTCTTTTTGTGTTGTTTAGCTATATTATGTTATATCGGGTTAGTTGGTTCGGGACCAGAGTGGTTTCAGAGTGAATTGAGACACTTAGTCTCTTAAGTACAAACTTAAGTTGGAAAAGTCAACCGGATGTTGACCTATGTATAAACAATCTCGGATTTGAATTCTGATGGTTTCGTTAGCCCCGTTAGGTGATTTTGGACTAAGGAGTACGTCCAGAATGTGATTTGGAGGTCTGTGGTAGAATTAGGCTTGAATTGGCGAAATTAGAAATTTGGCGATTTCGGTCGGCAGTGAAAAATTTGATATCGGGGTCGGAATGGAATTCTGGAAGTTGGGATAGGTTCGTAGTGTCAGTTTTGATGTGTGTGCAAAATTTGAGGTCATTCGGACCTGGTTTGGTTAGTTTCGACATCGGTTGCAGAATTTGAAAATTTAGAAGTTCTTAGGCTTGAATCCGAGGGTAATTTGATGATTTGATGTTGTTTTGAGTTATTCAAAGGTTCGACTAAGTTGGTATGTTGATATATGACTTCTTGGTATTTTTGGTTGAGGTCCCGAGGGCCTCGAGGTGATTTCGGATGGTTAACGGATTTGTCGAAGTTGGAAAATACAGCCGAAGCTGCTGCTACTGCTATTTTCGCACCTGTGGAAGAAAGAGTCGCAGGTGCGAGGCCGCTGGTGCACGTGGGGAGTGCGCTGGTGCGGGCAATGCCGGGCTAGGCAGGTCGCGCAGGTGCAAGTTGGAGGTCGCATCTGCGAGCCCGCAGGTGCGAAACCTGGGCCGCAGATGCGAAACCTATGTCACATAGATGCCTCAGTATTATTTGACCCTGGTTCCACGTATTCATATGTTTCCTCGTATTTTGCCCATTTTCTGGATATGATCCATGAGTCTCTAGTTTGTTCTGTTCATGTATCTACTCATGTGGGTGATACTATTATTGTGGACCGCGTATATCGGTCATGTGTGATGACTATTGGGGGTCTGGAGACCCAGGTGGACCTTTTGCTGCTCAGTTTGGTCGACTTTGATGTGATATTGGGTATGGATTGGTTATCTCCATGTCATGCTGTTCCAGATTGTCACGCTAAGACGGTGACGCTGACTATGCCGAGAATTCCGAGGGTTGAGTGGAGCGGTTCTGTAGATTATGTACCAAGTAGGGTGATTTCATATTTGAAGGCTCAGTGCATGGTTGAGAAGGGTTGCCTATCTTATTTGGCTTTTGTGAGGGATGTTAGTGCAGAGACTCCTGTCATTGATTCTGTTCCGGTAGTACGTGATTTTCCGGATGTGTTTCCCGCAGACCTGCTGGGCATGCCGCCTGACATGTATATTGACTTTGGTATTGATTTGGTGCCGGGCACTCAGTCCATTTCTATTCCACCGTATCGTATGGCACCGGCAGAGTTGAAGGAATTGAAAAAACAGCTTCAGGAACTCCTTGATAAGGGGTTTATTCGGCCTAGGGGTGCACCGGTTCTATTTCTGAAGAAGAAGGATGGTTCCATGAGAATGTGTATTGATTACAGATAGTTGAACAAGGTCACAGTCAAGAACAAGTATCCTTTGCCTCGTATTGACGATTTATTTGACCAGCTTCAGGGAGCAAGGGTGTTCTCCAAGATTGATTTGAGGTCCGGTTATTACCAGCTGAAGATTCGGGATTCAGATATTCTTAAGACAACTTTCAGGACCCGATATGGCAATTATGAGTTCTTGGTGATGTCTTTTGGGATGACCAATGCCCCAGTAGCGTTCATGCATTTGATGAATAGTGTATTCCAGCCCTATTTGGACTCATTCGTCATTGTATTCATTGATGATATCCTGGTGTACTCTCGTAGCTAGGAGGAGCATGCTCAGCATTTGAGGATTGCATTACAGAGATGGAGGGAGGAGAAACTTTATGCAAAGTTCTCTAAGTATGAGTTTTGTCTCAACTCAGTAGCATTCTTGGGGCACGTGGTGTCCAGTGAGGGTATTCAGGTGGATCCAAAGAAGATAGAGGCGGTGCAGAGTTGTCCCAGACCGTCCTCAGCCATGGAGATTAGGAGCTTTCTTGGTTTGGCGGGTTACTACCGTCACTTTGTGGAGGGATTTTCATCTATTGCATCGCCTTTCACCAAATTGACCCAAAAGTGTGCTCCATTCAGGTGGTCGGATGAGTATGAGGAGAGCTTTCAGAAGCTCAAGACTGCTTTGACCACAACTCCAGTGTTAGTTCTGCCATCAGCTTTAGGTTTTTACACCTTGTATTGTGATGCCTCGAGGATAGGCATTGGTTGTGTTTTGATTCAGGAGGGTAAGGTGATTGCCTATGCCTCGCGCCAGTTGAAGACCCATGAGAAGTACTATCCTGTCCATGATCTTGAGTTAGCAACCATTGTTCACGCCTTGACGATTTGGTGTCATTATTTGTATGGGGTTCATTATGAGATCTATACTGATCACCGAAGTCTGCAGTATCTGTTAAAGCAGAAGGATCTTAATTTGCGTCAGTAGAGATGGTTGGAGCTTCTTAAGGACTATGATATCACTATTTTGTACCATTCGGGGAAGGCCAATGTGGAGGCCGATGCTTTGAGTCACCGGGCAGAGAGTTTGGGGAGCTTAGCATATCTTCCAGCAGTAGAGAGACCTTTGGCATTGGATGTTCAGGCCTTAGCGTGCCAGCTTGTCAGATTGGATATTTCGGAGCCTAGTCGGGTATTGGCTTGTGTGGTCTCCAGGTCTTCTCTTTATGAACGTATCAGGGAGTGTCAGTATGATAACCCCCACTTGCTCGTTCTTCAGGATAGGGTTCGGAGAGGTAATGCTAGGGATGTGACTATTGGTGATGACGGCATGCTGAGAATCCAGGGCCAGATATGTATGCCTAATATAGATGGGCTTCGAGAGTTGATTCTTGAGGAGGCCTACAGCTAGCGGTATTCCATCCATCCGGGTGCCGCGAAGATGTACCAGGATTTGAGGCAGCACTATTGGTGAAGGAGGATGAAGAAGGATATAGTTGGGTTTGTGGCTCGGTGTCTCAATTGTCAGCAGGTTAAGTATGAGCATCAGAGACCGGGTAGCTTGCTTAAGAGATTAGAGATCCCAGAGTGGAAGTGGGAGCGGATCACCATGGACTTTGTAGTTGGGCTCCCACGGACTTCGAGGAAGTTCGACTCTATTTGGGTTATTATGGATCGGCTGACCAAGGCCGCGCACTTCATTCTAGTTGATACTACTTACTCTTTAGAGTGGTTGGCTGAGATTTACATCCGAGAGATCGTTCGCCTGCATGGTGTCCCAGTTTCCATCATTTCAGATAGGGGTACTCAGTTCACATCGCAGGTTTGGAGGGCCGAGCAGCGAGAGTTGGGTACTCAGGTTGCGTTGAGCACAACTTTTCACCCTCAGACGGACGGGCAGTTTGAGCGCACTATTTAGATATTGAAGGACATGTTGCGTGCTTGTGTCATTGACTTTAGGGGTTCATGGGACTAGTTTCTGCCACTCACGGAGTTTGCATATAACAACAGTTATCAGTTGAGTATTCAGATGGCTCCGTATGAGGCTTTATATGGGAGGAGGTGTAGATCTCCGGTTGGATGGTTTGAGCGAGGTGAGGCTAGGCTCTTAGGTACAGAATTGGTCCAGGACGCATTAGATAAGGTGAAATTGATTCAGGAGCGGCTTCGCACGGTGAAGTTTAGGCAGAAGAGCTACGCGGATAGGAAGGTCCGTGATGTGTCTATGATTGGGGAGAAGGTTTTGCTGAAGGTATCACCCATGAAGGGTGTTATGAGGTTTGGGAAGAGGGGCAAGTTGAGCCCCCAATTTATTGGGCCTTTTGAGGTGCTTCAGAGGATAGGAGATGTGGCTTATAAGCTTGCCTTACCACCCAGGTTATCGAGTGTGCATCCAACATTTCATGTTTCCATGCTCCGGAAGTATATTGGAGATCCGTCCCATATTTTGGATTTCAGCACGGTCCAGTTGGAGGGTAATATGACTTATGATGTGGAGCCGGTGGCTATTTTGGATCGGCAGGTTCGAAGGTTGAGGTCAAAGGATATAGCTTCAGTGAAGGTGCAATGGAGAGGTCAGCCTATGGAGGAGGCCACCTGGGAGACTGAGCGGGAGATGCGTAGAAGATATCCACGCCTATTCGAGACTCCAGGTATGTTTCTAGACCCGTTCGAGGATGAATAGATGTTTAAGAAGGGGAGGATGTAACGACCCAGCCGGTCGCTTCGAGATTTATAGCCCCGTTTTTCCCATTTCTACTTCTTTTTGTGTTGTTCAGCTATATTATGTTATATCGGATTAGTTGGTCGGGACCGAAGTGATTTCAGAGTGAATTGATACACTTAGTCTCTTAAGTAGAAACTTAAGTTGGAAAAGTCAACCGGATGTTGACCTATGTGTAAACGATCTCGGATTTGAATTATGATGATTCCATTATCTTTGTTAGGTGATTTTGGACTTAGGAGTGCGTCTGAAATGTGATTTGGAGGTCCGTGGTAGAATTAGGCTTGAATTGGCAAAATTAGAAATTTGGCGATTTCGATCGGCAGTGGAAAATTTAATATCGGGGTTGGAATGGAATTCCAGAAGTTGGAGTAGGTTCGTAGTGTCATTTGTGATGTGTATGCAAAATTGGAGGTCATTCAGACGTGGTTTGGTTGGTTTCGGCATCGGTTGCCGAATTTGACAATTTAGAAGTTCATAGGTTTGAATCCGAGGGTAATTTGATGATTTGATGTTGTTTTGAGTGATTCTAAGGTTCGCGTGAGTTGGTATGTTTATATATGACTTATTGGTATTTTTTGTTGAGGTCCCGAGGGCCTCGAGGTGATTCCGGGTGGTTAACGGATTTGTCGAAGTTGGAAAATGCAGCTGAAGTTGCTGCTACTGCTATTTTCGCACCTGTGGAAGAAAGAGTCGCAGGTGCGAGGCCGCGGGTGCGCGTGGGGAGTGTGCAGGTGCGGGCAATTCTGGGCTAGGCAGGTCGCGTAGGTGCGAGTTGGAGGTCGCATCTGCGAGCTCGCAGGTGCGAAACCTGGGGTGCATATGCGAAAAAGGGGATTGTAGGCATGCACTGTTAGGGATTGTGACTTGGTACGTCCCGTAGCAACTGTAAAGTTGCATACTTCGTTGAAACTATATGATACTTATATGTTTTAGAAAGAGTTTATGTAAATTAGGCTGAATGCCATGTTTGGAGCTTGCGCCAGTGCTGTTTGGACCCTTAGGGGCTTTTTCTTACTATCCTCTCATTGTTTTCGATTGAAAATCTATACTCAATCATGTTTATACTTGTNAAATCTATACTCAGTCATGTTTATACTTGTTTACCGCATAACTCAGTTTTATGACTCTATTTTGATGCATATAAATGTTTTGGGCCGAATGCCCTGTTTTACTGAAATGCCCGAGTGGCTTGAAAGGTTTATGACTGAGTAAGGCCGAGGGCCTGATTTGTGAGGATATTTATGGGATCGGGCTGCACGCCGTAGCATATTGATATCGGTTGAGGGCCTGATTGTGAGGATGAGTGTGGATCGGGGCTGCCCGCCTGCAACATACTTTATTATTCTAGCACGTGAGTTGTCCGTGCAACACATGAGTTGTCTGTGCAGATTATAGCGCTTGGGCTGAAGGGGCCCCTCCAGAGTCTGTACACACCCCAGTGATAGCAGGTTCCTACTGCGTGCGAGTGCTGAGTACTGAGTGCCGAGTGATTGAGATACATGAGTGATTGTGAGGTATGTCGAGTGGCAAGAGTGATTGTGAGGTATGCCCGAGTGGCATGAGTGATTGTGAGGTTTGCCCCAGGGGCTGTTTATGATTTCATCATTTTTGCTCACCTTTGCATTTTTCCTCTGTCTGAAAACTGTTGAAAAATATTTTTAAATTATTTTTACTGGAACTTGGTTAAACGAGATGTTTTGATTCAAATTGTGATTTTAAAAGCATGTGGTATTTTACTGAGATTTCCCAATATGAATGTTATATGATTTATTGCTAGTCACTACTGCTTAGTCTTTATTTATTGTTGTTACTTAGTGAGTTGGCATACTCACGTTACTCCCTGCACCTTGTGTGCAGATTCAGGTGTAGCTGGACACGGTTGCGGTTATTGATTATTCTGGTTGCAGATTTTCTTGGAGATAGCAAGGTAGCTATTTGGCGATCGCAGCTCCTGCTCTTCTCCCTCTTATCTTCCTCTAGTTGTATTCAGCTATTTTCTGGGCTGAGTTAGCCTTGATATTGTTAAACAGATTGTAGTAGATGCTCATGACTAGTGACACCCCGATGTCGGGCTTTTCCTTCCGCACTTTTATTTTGATTGGAACTCCTTTACGAAAGTTTTTATGTTAAATAACATTGGAATTATCTTTGAAATGAAAATATCGGTTTGTTTTGGAAATGAGTTGGCTTGCCTAGTTCCACGATAGGCGCCATCACGACAGGGGTTAGGAAACTACTAAAAAGAGTAAAAGGAAACATCTACTATAGTAGCTGATGTCAAAAGTTGACCTAAAAATATGAAACTCATCTATTTATACAGGCCTAAAAATTTCGGACAAAAATGCCCTTGGAGAGGTTCTACGGTCTCACAATTCCATGTGCGGTCTGCACTTTTCTTCAATTTGTCAGGATTGGAAGTTTGTGACCGCATGATTCTGATCTGCAGCCGCAATACACTCTTTCTACGGTCCGCACTTTTACATGTGCAGCCGCACCTTGCTCTTCTGCGATCCGCACTTTTACATGTGCGGCCACACCCTGCTCTTCGCGGTCCGCACTTTTACATCTGCGGCTGCATAGCTCTTCTTCTGCGGTCCGCAATTTTACATCTGCAGCCGCATAATTATTGTGCGGTCCGCACTTCTGGGAGACTTGGAATGCACCTTATTTGAACTTTGCTCTGGCTTAGCTTTTGCGGTCGCACAATTCATGTACGGACCGCACTTTGCACCAAACTCTGATGGCTTTTCCTTCATAACCTGCGGCCTCAGATGATATTCTACGGTCCGCTCTTCTGAGCTTTCGTGCCTTTTATGTCCTTGAGTTCAGTTTACTCCTTTTTTATTTGGATTTCATCTAGGGAGTTCATCTTCCAATATTCCTGCAATTAAGCACATTTCATTTGTTTTAGGGAACACAATTAAACGCTTTTGGACTAAAACAAAAGCTAAAAGGCGCTAATAAGTAGTCAAAATCCCCACTTATTAACTCCCTATAATTTAAGTGTTTGCTTGTCCTCAAGCAAATAAAGTAGTTCCCACCTCCACAAGTTAAGAGCCATTCCAGCTAATCAAAAGTGAGTCATTCACATATCAATTAGGACCAAACATTACCCACACCACTTATGAATTATCAACAAGTCAACAAGTTAAACTTTCATGCACAAATAGTTCTAATGTGACACTTGAGCATCAAGAGTTGACATTATTCATCAAGAAAGCTCGCTCTTTCATGTAGGTCATTGTGGATCCCAAAATCCTCCTCCTCTACTCTCCGTTTGCCAATCTCGCTTAAGAATTTAGCACTCAATCCAAAGATTTGTGAAAGGTTCACTCATATATCTCAAAATAATGTCGCAAGTACAACTTTAAGTAGCATAGGCTTGCCCCTCATGTAGATCACCACTAATGTAAGCTCACCCGGCTTGAAATCATGTAGGATTTTTTCGGAATGCAATGAAGGCTTTTGGACTAAGGTTGGATATGCTGTGATAGAACGGGTTCATCTTTCCTTAAGCACTCCATTTTCTTTTCTAGGCTCATGCTTTACCAACTCTTTGAGGCATTTCTTTTCTTTTGGGGAACTAGAGAGACTTAACATCACTCTTTCTCGATCATGATATTCATTTCCTCCCTCTTTTGATTTCTCCATGCTTTGCATCATTACTTTTCTTTGAATCCCATCAACTCTTCAACTTATTCACTTTCTTTTTGCACTTTTCTTTTTGTTCTTTGCTTTTCTTGACTTTCCTTCTCATCATTTCTTTTCTTTTTGCACCTTGATACCTCTTTCAAGTTCCTCGTCTCTTCCCTAAACTTACGTTTTTAGCCAATTGTTTCACAAGAGTGTTGAGGAAAGCTCGGGTGTCAAGAGAGGGTCACGACAAAACGGGTAAAGTCTTGTAACATAGTTATCACATGAGAAGGGTTTTAGGCTCAAATCGGTTGACTGGGGATAACAATATTGGTGGGCAATGGAAAATTTCAAGTGGGTCAAGGAGAGCCTACAATCACTTCTCAAGCCAAGCAAAACTTAAAATTTCGCCTAGAAACACATTCGGGGCAAGCTCTAGACCATTCGCACAGGTACTTAGACTTGCAACACAAACATCTCACCTCTCACGCAGCTGGTTTGTTAAAGAGGATAGAGTCGAAGGTCCACAACAACCATATTCAAGATTGAAAATCACTATGGTTCGATCAAACCACTCGATGATTGCCTAAGTCAACACAAGAGTCACAAGGTCACTAACTAGAGCTATTTCTTTCCAAAAACCTTGTTTTTAACCATAAGCACGTAGTTAAGTGTGTTGGTGCCAAGTGAAGCATGTTTGACTCTTCGAGCATGACTCAATTAGGTCTTTTTATTCATTACTACTACTATTATTACCTAAACATCAAAATGGACTCAGTCCCTTAAGAAGGTTGTCACCCCATCCATCGTTGGGAAGAGTCACCCGGTTCACACAAAAACTACCTTTGGAAAGAACCGTGGTATTAAAAAAACCAAAGGCTTATTATCCACTAAAACATAGAAAGAAGCTATTAAATCAAGAAGAAGATACTAATTCAAAAAGAAGCTATTTAGTTAAACACTAACTAATAAGAAAACAAGCATAAAGAAGCGACAAAGCAAAAACTATTGAAAGGTCTCATAGTTATCAAAATACATAATCATTAAAATGTGTCAAAGAAACTCCACCTCACCCCACCGCACCCCCACCCCGAATAAAAATAAGTATTGTCCCCAATGCTTAACAAAATACGAGTAAAAGAAAGGTGAGAGTGACGAAAACTCCCTATGGCTCTGTGGCCATCTCTGTGTCCTCAGTAGTGGCATCGACCTCAGCCTCATCCAATTGGATCTCATCATCCTCAAGTACGGGAGTGGCTGGGTTGGTGAACATCTGACAGACTATCTTAGTAGTGTCAGCAGCAGTGCCTGGCTCCTTAGAATGTCCAGCTGGTGTTGTAGGATCTGGACCTGGGTGGTACGGTTCTATCAACATATCAAATGGAATGTCTCCGGCTGCTGCAATCTTGGTAACCTGTCGTCGGAGCTTGTCCACTGACTTCTTGGAGGCCTAGGACTTCCGCATCTTCTTCACTTCCTTTCCCAGCTCTTCTATCACTGACCATGCTACACTAGAGTGGCCATTATTGTGTTCTAGTTTTCCAAGATCTTCTTCAGGGTTTCTTCAACTGTGGGTGGAATCTAAGGTGCTGGAATAGATGATTGTGCTGCAATATGACTCGATTTGTCAAACATCTTTGCAGTAGCTGTCTGCATCCAGTTGTTAAGGCTTGCCAGTGTCTGGGAGACTCGCAGTGTAGAAAGTGGAGTAGAGGGCATAGGCATCGGCTTGAAAGTCGAGATGGGAGGCACTGAGGCTGAAGGTGGAGGCATGGCAGCTACATTGGCTGAAGGCTCTGCTAAAGTGGAAGGCATATCTGCTGACTCTTCAGTTACCACCGATGGCTCATCAGACTGGCCTACGGTAGTAGTCGGCTGACCCTTTCTCTTCGGGTTGTGTGCATCCATCAGAGAATACCAAGAGAAAGGCTTCTTAGCCCGAACCTTTGTGTCAAAATCTCTCGGCTCCACCTGTGCATCCGTAAGGAACTCAGTGATGGTGTTGGGATACGGTAAGAGGTATCAGATTTCCTGGCGACCATAGACATGTTGGTCTACATCACGTCACCCATATTGATCGGGTACCCGGCCATAATGAAGGCGACTAGAACTACCCGCGGAATAGGGAGGTTGGTTTCATTCTGGCACGGGTCTAGTCTGCTGCATGCGAAGGTGTGCCATCCCTTCGCCTCGAAGTTTAGGGTGTTCCGTTGAATAGGAACCCCTGCTGTGATCCATGGTGGAGGTGGCCCCGGGGCTACAAGAATCTCAGCTAGCCATGGGCGAGCAACATCACCCATCACCAGCTTCTCCAAGTACTGTGTCGGCTCAACATTCTCAAACCCCAAATACGTGTTCAGTGTGTGTTGGTCAAATCTCACCTTCAGATTCCTCACTTTTGTCGCTTTGGTCCCTTTCTTTATATGTGCCACATTAGTGTAGAATTCCCGTACCAGATACTCCTTGGCATCAACTACACTCTGGGTGAACCACATCCATCCCTTCCGGTCTCGGAACTATCTCAATACTACTGGATTATACTTGTTAAAATCTTTAAGTTGGAACTGTCGCTCAAGAGTGAGAAATCTCACCGGCCACCACCCACGAAAGCTGGTGAAGGTAGCTAGACTGACGAAACGGTCATGCCAAACCTCTTTCTTCTTCGATCTCTCAAGGCCAGCAACTTTAGTATCACCCCCTCGGCCATCATCCAGAATATCATCGATAGTAGTTGCTGGTGCCTCAGGGACAGGTGTAGAAGAGGGCTCCGAAGCCTGACTAGCACTCTCCGAACCCTCGGAGGTGCTATGTGAGGAGGAAGGCTCATCCCGAAGTTGGTACCTCCCTGGTGGCTATGATTGGACAGCTGGCTGCTTTTGAACTAAGTCGCCCTCCGATTCTTCCCGATATGGGGCATAAGAACTAGATTCAGAGGTCTCTGCATTTCTTCTTCGGCTGACTATAGCCTTCCTTGCGATTATCTTTTGGAGAGTGAGGGGTAAAGTACTTTTGCCTCGGCCTCTGGAAGGTTCACCCCTTCCCTTTGATATATCTCCATGGCCTCGAGATCTCACCATTTTCTCTAACAAGCAACATCAGTAGTCAGTTGTAAGTCAAGTGCAACAGACAGAGTAAAACATATTTGCAGGGTGGGGAAGTGCGGTCCTCACAATTACAAGTGTGGCCGCAGGCTGGGCTGTACGAACCGCTTAATTTGATCTTGCAGCCGCAGAACTGGATTTGCGGTCCACATAATTATTAGTGCGACAGTAGTTTTGGAGTTCGGTCCGTACTTTTATCATCGCGGTCGCACATGAGATTCATTAACATATCGATTCTCTGAAGATAGAGATTGGGCTATTTTGCGGCCGCACTCACTATTCTGTGGTCGCGATGGGATTTTTGCGGTCCGCACATTTTCAAGTGCGGCCGCAGAATCATGATTCACCAATGAACCCTAATCTCATCTTCTGCGGACCACACAATTTCTTGTGTGGCCGCAGATTTCAAAACAAGTACGAGCAGACTTTCTAGGGTTGTTCAATGATTGCACAAATTCGATGTGGCATTAACAATTAAGCATGAAAATCAATTTACCCATTCCACATGTAGCAATTAGCAGTTGACCCAACACAGTTTAAACCCCACATGGTAGTAAAATCGAATTCTACTGACAAATGGCCTAAAACTACCTAAAGAATTATAAATTAAACTAAAAAAATTGAAAAATTCTACGAGTAATTGAAGCATACCAGATATGAAGCAGTTCAAATGAGTGATCACAAATGTGGATTTAGTGTGGCAGATGATTGAACAGACGATTTCAATGTGTTAGGTTTTTGAGTACTCAGAGAGGGGGAAAAATGTACAGTAACCCTAAGTTCACTATTTGTACAGACGGTCTGAGTAAGGGACAAAGGTGATGAGTGCGGCCGCAGAATTCCTTCTGCGGTCCGCACTCTTTTACCTGGGGCTCAAATGCCCTTGCTGATCTGCGGTCCGTAGAATTTGTGGTGCGACCGCAGATTTTTTCTGCGGACCGCATATTTTGATGTGTGGCCACACTTTGGCCATTTCTCTGACAAACCAAACTTCAGAGAGTTCGCATTTTCCCTTTCCAATTTGTGCGGTCCGCACTACAATTGTGCGGACGCACTTTGGCCATTTCTCTGACAAACCAAACTTCAGAGAGTTTGCATTTTCCCTTTCCAATTTGTGCGGTCCGCACTATAATTGTGCAGCCGCACTTCCTTTCTGCTGTAGCAACCTGAATTGTCTGGTCCGCACAATACACATACAGTCCGCACTTTTCTCCACACTTAGCTAATTTTCTGGGTGCAGTTCCTGTAAAGTACACTCAACCATGCAACACACTTCAAATCCAGTTAGCATAAAACTAACACCTATCTACAAAAGAAGAAAAGAAAACAAAAGAAAAATATGGGTTGCCTCCCAAGAAGCGCCTGATTTAACGTCGCGGCATGATGCAAATTACCATCATTTCAAATGAATAACTACCACCACGTGGCCATCATCAACTTTTCCCAAATAATGCTTCACCCGGTGACCATAAACTCGGAATACCTCATCATTTTTGTTCTTCAAGTCCAATGCACCAAAAGTTGTCACACCTACAATTTCAAAGGGACCACTCCATTTAGATTTCAGCTTTTCGGGAAACATCTTCAATCATGAGTTGAATAACAAAACAAGATCGCCCACTTGAACTCCTTGTTTTGGAAGTATTTGTCATGAAAGGTACTTCATCTTCTCTTTGTACAAGGACGAACTTGCATAGGCATGGTACCAGAACTCATCCAATTCATTCAAATGTACAGCCCACAAGTTAGCGGCTGCATCCCAATCAAGATTCAATTTCTTTAAATCCCACATGGCTTTGTGCTCAAGCTCCACCGGAAGATGACAAGCTTTGCCGAACACCAACCGGTATGGAGACATCCCTATATGAGTTTTAAAAGCAGTCTGATAAGCTCATAGTGCATTATCAAGCTTCTTTGACCAATCCGTCCGGTTAGCATTCACTGTTTTGGACAGGGTACTCTTTATCTCCCGGTTGGAGACTTCCACTTGAACGCTAGCTTGTGGATGATAGGGAGTCATAACTTTATGAGTGACACCATACTTTCTAAACAAAGTGTCAAAAGCTTTGTTGAAAAAATGCAACCCCCCATCGCTTATGATAGCCCATGGAGTACTAAATCTTGCGAAAATATTCTTCTTCAATAACGCCACCACACTTATCGCTTCATTGTTGGGTAGAGAAATGGCCTCAACCCATTTGTAGGTGTTTTCACAAGAACTCACAAAAGGACCCATGAAGTCAATACCCCACACATCAAAGATATCAATCTCCAAAATAGTAGTGAGAGACATTTCATTCTTCTTCGAGATTCCACCGGCCCATTGGAATTCATCACATCGCTTCACCAAATGACTTGCATATTTGTAAAGAGTGGGCCAATAGTAACAGCAACTTAGCACTTTAGCCGCCATTCTTGCTCCGCCATGGTGATCACTATAAGGCGAAGAATGGCAAGCCTCAAGAATAACATTTTTCTCTTTGTCCGGTACACATCTTCTAATTACCCCATCTGTGAAAATCCATAAAAGGTATGGCTCGTCCCAATAATAATCTTGACAATCCCATTTGAACTTCTTCCTTTGATTTGAAGAGAATTCATCCGGAATGATTCCACACACAAGGAAGTTTTCTAGATCCGCGAACCATGGCACCTCCTTTATTGAAATAGCCAAGAGTTGCTCGTCGGAGAAAGAGTCATTGATTTCAAGGCAATCATGCGGCCTCCCCTCCTCCTACAAACGAGAAAAGTGGTCTGCCACTTGATTTTCACTCCCTTCTTGATCGATGTCAATACCAAACTCTTGCAACAATAGCACCCATCTTATCAACCTAGCTTTGGAATCTTTCTTGCTCATAAGATAGCGAAGTGCCGCATGATCCGTGTGAACAATAACCTTTATACCCATCAAGTATGGGCGGAATTTTTCAATTGCAAACACAATGGCAAGGAGTTCTTTTTCTGTAACCGTGCAATTGACTTGGGCATCATTCATGGTATTACTAGAATAGTAGACCGGATGAAAAATTTTGTTGATGCATTTCCCCAAACCTGCTCCAACCGCTACATCACTAGCATCGTACATGAGCTCAAAAGGAAACTCCAATTAGGAGTGGTGATAATGGGAGTTGTTGTCAACTTGAACTTTAACAATTCAAAGGCTCTCATGCAATCATCATTGAAGTGAAATTTAGCATCTTTCTCTAAGAGCTTGCACAATGGGTTCACCACTTTAGAAAAATCCTTTATGAAGCGCTGATAGAACCCCGCGTGACCCAAGAAACTTCTCATGCATTTCACTGAGGTTGGAGATGGAAGTTTAGAAATCACCTTTATCTTTGCCTTGTCTACCTCTATGCTATTCTTTGAAATCTTGTGGCCAAGGACAATGCCTTCCTCGACCATGAAATGATATTTCTCCCAATTCAACACATATTCATTTCTTCACACCTTGAAAATACTCTATCCAAATTTGCCAAGCAATCATCAAATGAATACCCAACTATCGAGAAGTCATCCATGAAGACTTCAAGGTAGTCCTCTACCATATCCGTAAAGATCGCCATCATACACTGTTGAAAAGTCGCTGGTGCATTGCATAAGCCAAATGGCATCCGCTTGAAAGTGAAAGTGCCATAGGGACAAGTGAAAGTTATTTTCTCTTGATCTTCTGGGGCAATAAGGATTTGGTTATAACCTCAATATCCATCTATAAATCACGGCCGGCCAACCTATAGAGCATTTGGTAAAGGAAGGGAAGTGGAAAATGGTCTTTCCGTGTGACTTTGTTTAGCTTTCGATAGTCCATCCACACTATCCACCCGGTCACCGTTCTTGTGGGAATCAACTTGTTCTTGTCATTGGTGACCACTGTTATGCCCCTTCTTCGGGACACATTGCACCGGAGAAGTCCACGAACTATCGGAAATGGGGTAGACAACCCCAGCATCTAACAATTTGATGATCTCCTTTTTGACCACATCTTGCATGGCTTCATTGAGTCTCCTTTGATGTTTAATCGATGGTTTAGCATATTCCTCCAAGTTAATCTTGTGCATGCAAATTGTGGGGCTTATTCCCCGAATATCCACCAAAGTCCACCCAATAGCTTTCTTCTTCTTGTGGAGCACCGCCAATGTAGAGTCAACCTGCACGATAGTCAAAAAAAAGGAAAGAATAACCGGTAAAGTGGAACAAGGGCCAAGAAATTCATACCTGAGATGTGGAGGCAATGGCTTCAACTCCAAGATAGGAGGCTCTTCAATTGAAGGCTTTGTAGGAGGAGTTTTACTATTCTCAAGATCCAAGGAAAATTTTCGTGGTGCATAGTTGTACGACCCCATTCCTTGCAAAGAATTAACACATTCCATGAAGCCATTAATCGTGGCACTTGTATCATCAATAATCACATTGGTCACCAAGTCCACGAAAGAACACACTTCATTGCAATTTGGTTGCCGGATAGATTTGCACACGTGGAACACCACCTTTTCATCACCTACCCGGAAAGTGAGTTCTCCGGCTTCCGCATCAACCAGAGCCTTCACAGTAGCAAGGAAAGGTCTATCAAGAATAATCGGCACCTCATAGTCCACTTCACAATCAAGAATAACTAAATCCTCCTGGAGAATGAACTTATCAACACGAACCAATACATCTTCAATCACCACCCAACGGTCTTTTCATTGTACGATCATCCATTTGTAATCTCATAAATATGGGTCTTGGTTGCCCGATTCACAAGGTCTTGAAAACCGAATAGGGCATCAAATTTATACTCGCCCCAAGATCACAAAGAGCTTTAGCAAACTCGGCACTTCCAATGGTCCAAGGGATTGTGAAAGCGCCGGGATCTTCCAATTTAGGAGCCATCGAATGCACAAAATACTCACTTGATGAGTGACCTTGATAGTTTCAAAATTCATCGACCGCTTCTTTGTCACCAAGTCCTTCATAAACTTTTCATGATCGAGCATTTGCTCCAAGGCTTCAGCTAATGGTACATTTATCGAGAGACTCTTCATCGTGTTAATGAACTTTTTTAATTGATTTTTGCCATTTTTCTTGGCGAGCCTTTGAGGATATGGAGGAGGTGGCTTAGGCAATGGTGCCTTAGCCTTTTGCACTATCGGTTCCGGTATGTCAATAACATGATCCCTAGACGGGTTCACTTCCTCTTAAGGCTTTTCCATAGTGTCATCAATAGCAATCCGCACTTCATCATGTGCTTGCACCATATTGTTCGGGATCTTCTCTTCTTCTACCACTTTCTCATCATCCAGAAGTCGCCTTTGACTTGAGGTGGGTGCATTTCCACCTCTTCCACTTCTTGTAGTAACGGCCATGGCATGCCCCGTGTTGTTCCCACCCTTTGGGTTCACCATCGTGTCACTTGGTAGTGCCCCATTAGGACGAGAATTTAAAGCTTGAGAGATTTGTCCCATTTGCAATTCCAAGTTACAGATCGAGGTGTTATGTGAAGCAAGTTGAGCATCAGAATCATTGTTCTTTTCCATCATTTGCTTGAACATGTTCTCAATATGTCCCATTTCATTGTTGGAAGAACTAGGACCATGGGAAGGATAAGGAGGTGGGTTGCTCGGTTGTTAATACATCGGGGGCCTTTGAAAACCCGACCTCCGATTTACTTGATTGTTATTCCACCCGCCTTGATTGTTGCCTCCCCCATTGCCTTGGTTATTGTTGTTATGCCAATTACCTTGATTATTGCTTCCACTCCAATTGCCTTGATTGTTGTTGTTATTCCAATTGCTTTGATTGTTTCAACCACTCCAATTACCTTGGTTGTGAGAATTCCAATTGCCTTGATTATTTTGAGGTCTCTATTGTTGTTGGATAGGGCCTTAGTAGTTATTTCTTTGCCCTTGAAAGTTGTTCACATATTGGACCTCTTCTTCTTGGTCATTGTATGATTCATCTTTATCAAATCCACTATCATCTTGCACAAAATTGGCAACTCTTTGTTGCACTTGTGGACTTCTTGTTCTTCGCTTGTTCACCATCATACTTACTCCCTCCATTGCATTGACTTGCCTCGGGTTTTGCACTTGTTGAAGTTGAGCCTTTGCTAATTGGTTCATGGTGGTAGTCAACTCGGCTATGGCTTGTCCATGATCATGCAACTCTTTGTGAAGGTAAATCACGTTGGGATCACCTTGTGGAACATTAGCCCGAGATTGCCACGCCGATGAAGTATCTGCCATCTCATCCAAGATATCACAGGCCTCCGCATAAGGCATAGTCATGAAGTTCCCACCGGCAAATTGATTCACTACACATTGGTTGGTTATATTGATCCCTCTATAGAAAATTTGTTGAATCATGTTCTCCCTCATATCATTGTTGGGGCATTCTTTCACTATTGTTCTATATCTTTCCCATATCTTGTGTAGTGGTTCATTGGGCTCTTGCTTGAATGCTAGAATTTCATCCTGAAGAATAGCCATGTGCCCGGGCGAGAAGTACTTAGAAATAAATTTCTCTGCTAATTCATCCCAAGTATGAATGGAATGATTTGGCAAATGTTCCAAAAAATCTAAAGCTTTCCCCCATTGAGAGAAGGGAAAAAGCCTTAGCCTTAAAGCATCCTCGGAGATATTTTTTGTTTACTCCCCCAACACGTATCTACGAACCCCTTCAAGTGTTTATATGCATTTTGACCCGGTGCACCGGTGAAGAACCCTCATTTCTGGAGCAAAGTGAGCATCACGTTAGTTATTGGGAAGTTGCCCGCCCTAATACGGGAAGGGACTATAGCACTTGCATACCCTCATTCGGCAATACCCGGTGTGGAGCCTCTCGTGGTGGAGGTGGGGGTGGAACGGGCACATTGTCTTGAGGCGCTCGGCCTCGTCTATTGGCTTGAGGTTCAATAGGGACCTCATCCATTTGATCATCCTCAACATCCATATTCCCAAAGGTAAGTTTTCGAGCTCAGTATTTGTCATGATTGCACCTACAATTTCTCAACACGTTAATAACAAGTAAGGAAAAGAATATATTCCCAAAAATACACCTAAATATATAGCTAACACCGTTTTTAGCTCCCCGACAACGGCGCTAAAAATTGGTCTCGTCCAATTTCACACCTCAATTCAAGGTTATAAAAATGGTCAATGCAATAATAATACCCAAAAAGAGTCGGGGTCGAATTACGCAGGGAGCTACAGATGGGAGTTAGTAGTATATATCGTAGCGTAAGAGTTTGAATATCTAAATTTACTCTTCCACAAAATGGGGTTGTTTTAAAGTCTAATTTAAAACTACAATTTCAAGTTGGGAAATAAAACTAAGAGATTGTTTTTGTTGTTTTTCAAATATTGTAGAAATCTAAGGCTATGACCTTTACCTAGGTGTTTGCCTAATGTGATATAAATCTTAATGCTTGTTTTATTGATCGGGGAGTATTATAACTATCAACATTCAATTACCCACTCAATACCTCTCGGTCAGAGAGTGATTTTACCCAATTTGGCTTTCTCAAGTCTAAATGGGTATTGAATAAAACGGTTGATAAAAGCTCAAGTCTGGTTATTACTATCTCTAGGTTGAACCCTTTAATTGGGATTATCAATCTCTCGATTGACCTAATTTCTTGTTAGTCAAATTGTTTCTAGACTAAGTCTCTCTTTATCAAGTAGAGACCAAGTCAAATAGGTATGAACTAATGTTTACAACCATAAATTCCACAAATAAAAGCATGAACAAGGCTAAATAATAAACACACAACCATAAACGAGCATTAAATCAAACACCCATTAAGTTTACACACTAGGGTTGGGTTACAACCCTAGTAAAAATCTAGAACTCATACTTGAAATGGAACAAATAGAAGAAGAAATGATAATTAAACTCATATTGCAAGATCAAAATGATAAAATCTAAGTTAAAATAGATCAAAATATGAAAACCTACTAAAAAGAGTAAAAGGAAATGTTTACTGTAGCGGCTGATTTCAAACGTTGACCTAAAAATGTGAAACTTGTCTATTTATACATGACTGAAAATTTCGGACAAAAATGCCCTTGGGGAGGTTCTGCGGCCACACAATTCCATGTGCGGTCCGCACTTTTCTTCAATTTGTGAGGATTGGAAGTCTGCGGTCTCATAATTCTGATCTGCGGCTGCAATGCACTCTTTCTGCGGTCCGCACTTTTACATGTATGGTCGCACCTTGCTCTTCTGCGGTCCGCACTTTTACATGTACGGTCGCACCTTGCTCTTCTGCGGTCCGCACTTTTACATGTACGGTCGCACCTTGCTCTTCTGCGGTCCGCACTTTTACATGTACGGTCGCACCTTGCTCTTATGCGGTCTGCACTTTTACATATGCGGCCGCATAGCTCATCTTTTGTGGCCGCACAATTATTGTGCGGTCCAAACTGCTTGGGGATTTGGAATGCACCTTCTCTGAACTTTGCTCTGGCTTAGCTTTTGCGGCCGCACAATTCATGTACGGACCGCACTTTGCACCAAACTCTGATGGCTTTTCCTTCATAACCTAAAGCCGCAGATGATATTCTACAGTCCGCACTTTTGAGCTTTTGTGCCTTTTATGTCCTTGAGTTCAGATTACTCCTTTTTGAGTTAGATTTTATCTCGGAAGTTCATCTTCCAATATTCCTGAAATTAAACACATTTTATTAGTTTTTGGGAATAAAATTAAATATTTTTGGACTAAAACAAAAGCTAAAAGGCGCTAATAAATAGTCAAAATCTCCACTTATCAGAGTGTAGTAGTCGGAATTTGCAATATGCTAGCTAGAAATTTTCAATAAACTTTCCGACTACTATAGTTGGAAAAATCATTATATTTTGGGTAGAATGTACCATTTTTTCGATTACATTAGTCGGAAAATTGGATTGTTTTGCAGAATTATGTCATTTTATTAGCTACACCATCTGCCAAATAACCAATACAATAAACAACCTAATAATCCAACCAATTCAAACAAATCATTTTCAATCAATCAAATCGAAAAAAATTCAAATTACTAAAGCATTCAACAAACAAACATTCAAACCCCATTAAATAATATCAAACTAAAACACTAATCAAAGTTTAAATACTCAAAAATATTCAAATCAAGTCTGGTAGCTAATAGACTTCGACACTAATATAATAAAGTCTAAACATACCACAACGTCCAAACCTACCATAAAGTCTAAACATCCAAGAATAACAAACAACCATAACACACTACTCATCATCAGATTCTGTCCATTCGTCATCGTAAGATTGGGGCATATCCTTTTTCATGAACTTATTTACTTTAGCAAAGTGAGCTTCGGCTGTTTCACACCGGTGCGACAATAATTCAATCTACTTTTATTTCTTCCTGATTTTGCGTAGTAGAAGCAACCGACAACAATGGCGATGGACAACAAGAGGAAGGTTATACTCCAAGCATGTAAACTCTACCTTTCGATACACCACCTACCACATATGTACATATTGAAGTCATATCAACGGGTGATGGTTGGATTGGGGTAGCATCCTCAGAAGCAAGCTGCGTCTGACGCATTAGACATTGGTCGCCCTTTTAACTTTTCCCAGAATATTAATAGGATATAGAATTTAGATAAAATTTCAATTGTGTTTAAATAAAACCAAAGAAAATAAAGGTAAAAATTACCAATCTCCGTCGATGCGCAACAAAACTCATAGATCCCCCGGTGTGCAACGAGCCACCCTTTTAAGAGGCTCGGGCTGCCTTTGCTCGTTCATTCTTCTTCTTAAAATCAGCACCATCCCATATTTCTAAAAATATTAACCACACATCTTCTCTTATTCAATCAGGCTTCTTCTTCTTTTCTCGAGATTCAGACAACAAATCTGAAATCTTCTTCATTTTTGCTTTCTTTTCAAAAATATTATTTACTTCATTGTCATAAAATTGCTGCCACACCCTTCGTCTACAAAATAACTAAATAAAGTAGAGTGAAATTGGGTATTTGATAAATAAATTAAAAATAAGTTTATATGTACCCTAAACTGATTCCACGCTTCATCTATAATACATATGGAGTTTCTTTCCATCTACCCCAAGCATATAGTTATAGAGTCTCTTAAGCCACTTTACAATGGTGCGTGGGACAGATGGAAAGAAATTACATATCATGTCAGAGATGTAACATGGAATAAGTTTAGGATACATATAAATTTTATTTTTTGAATTATTTATCAAATACCCAATTTCACTACTTTATTTAATTAATTTACAGACGAAGTGTGTGTAGTAGCAATTTTATGACAATAAATAAAAGATATTTTCGAGAAGAAAGCAAAAAAAAAAAAAAGATTTCAGATTCATTGTATGAAGCTCGAGAGAAGAAGAAGAAGAAGAAGAAGATGAAGAAGTCTGATTGGATAAGAGAAGATGTGTGGCTAAATTATTTAAAAATATGGGATGGTACTAAATTTAAGAAGAAGAATGAACGAGCAAAGGCAGCCCGAGCCTCTCAAAAGGGTGGCTCGTTGCACACTGGGGGATCTATGAGTTTTGCTGCGCATCGACGGAGATTGGTAATTTTCACCTTTATTTTCTTTGGTTTTATTTAAACACAATTGAAATTTTATCTAAATTTTATATCCTATTAATTTTTCGGGAAAAGCTAAAAGGGCGACCAATGTCTCATGTTGAGGTCTCTGAAGAGATATATAAGAAAAGAAGAAGGGCGGTTCAAGAGAAGGACGGGTCAAGCAACGTGCATAGGAAACAAATGTAAGATCATAACTTTAAGAATATTTCTATTTTACTTTGATATTAATTTATTTATATAATCCTTATTATTCTTATTTCAGGATGGATTTCATAGAAGCTTGGATGAATGGCATCAGACGTAGCACGCTTCTGAGAATGGTACCCCAATTCAACCGTCACCTGATGATATAATTTCAATATGGACAGATGTGGCAGGTGGTGTATCGAAAGGTAGAGTTTACAGTTTACAGGCTTTGAGTACAACCTTCCTCTTGTCGTCCCTCGCCATTGTTATCATATGCTTCTACTGTGCAAAAATAGGAAGAAATGGAAATGATGCGAAAGCAGACTGAATTGTTGTCGAAACGGTGTGAAATAGTCGAAGCTCACTTTGATAAAGTGGATAAGTTCATGAAAAAGCACATGCCCCAATCTTATGATAATGAAGCGACATAATCTGATGAAGAGTAGTGTGTTATGGTTGTTTGTTATTCTTGCATGTTTAGACTTTATGGTAAGTTCAAACGTTGTGGTATGTTTAGACTTTATTATATTAGTGTCGATATCTATTAGCTACTTAGACTTGATTTCAATAGGTTTGAGTATTTAGACTTTGATTAATGTTTTAGTTTGATATTATTTAATGGGATTTGAATGTTTGTTTGTTGAATGCTTTAGTAATTTGAATTTTCTTCGATTTGATTGGTTGGAAATGATTTGTTGGAATTTGTTGGATTATTAGGTTGTTTATTGTATTGTTATTTGGCAGGTAGTGTAGCTAATAAAATGGCAGAATTCTACCCAAAAGATACCCAATTTTCCGACTACTCTAATCGGAAAGTAATCGAAAAAATAAAACATTCTGCCCAGAAATAATAATTTTTACGATAACAGTCAAAAACTTTATTGAAAAGTTTCAGCAAATTGCAAATTCTGACTACTGTTATCGGAAAAAATAATAAAAAAGTATTTTCATGCCTCTATGTTCCAAGTACAACAGTCGAAATATTTAATCAATAATATTTTTATATATAACATTCCAACTACAGTGGTCGGAAATAATTTTTAAAATAAATAATTATTTAATTAATGTTCCAACTACTTCAGTCGGAAAATACCTACCTTTTCGGATCTTTGGCAAAATAAATATTCTGACTACAGTAGTCGGAATCCGACTACAGTAGTCGGAAATGTTTTTCCGACGTGCCATTTTTCGAATAGTTAAAAACAGTCGAAAAATAGTCGGAATAGATACTTTTCCAACTACTTTTCGACTATTTTGGTAGTCGGAAAAAATCTATATTCTAGTAGTGATAAAATAGTGCCCAGTTCTTTTTAAAACTTATTTGTGTCGCTTGAGTCCAAATGAATCACACTTTGGTTCCGGTGGGTTGGGTCAAGATGAGCTAAATTCAATAAATGGGCGTGTCACCAGCCAGCCCAACTTTGGACGGGTCATTTGGAATCGGGCCAAATTTGATAGGCCAAGTTGTGATTGAGACGACGGAAGTCGGCAACGTATAACGGATCGCCAAACATGAGCCAATACAGCTTGAAGAGACGAAGTTTTGGTGGTGTTCATTTTAAGATTGGCCTTTGCTTTTAGCTTGGCTACATTGTCTTTGGTAAAATGAAATACCCTTTCTTGTAGTATAGGTGGTGTTTACCCGAAAAATGGATAGAGTTGAATTTGTACGTAGTTCTAAGGATATGTGATATAGATTGATATAAATCGTAGGGATAAATAGAAATATCAAATATGGATTGCAAAGAATGCAAAATAAACAAGGTTGGAAAGAAGATGATTTTTAGGACTAAGTACAATGAATCAATTAATGAAGCTTAAAAGAATAATCCTTGAATATATGAGAATATGGTGCTTGAATTACAATGTAAGCAAAAAACTGTCATCTACAGAAATGTAGCCATCCTCTTTATAGTGGAGGATCCTACTTTAGATAGAATTAAAAATACATAGTGGAGAATCCATGGTAAATCAGTTTTTTCCTACTTTCCGCCGAGATTCTCTCCCTTAGTGTGTTTGTAACGGCTCGTGTCTGTAAGCTAGAGCTCGATCGGCGTCGATGCTAGTCGGTATTGCTTCTAGAGCTCGATATGGACTCGGGATCAGGTGATGACTTGGTCCTGGTTGGCCTCTGCCCCTTAAGCTCGAAATCATCTCATCGTAGTTCGATTCGGACCCGAGTTCGAAAATGAGTTCAAACTCGGTGTTTGATCTATACCTGAAATCTGAAGCTTGTTTGTACAATCTTCGGAACCCATCTCGATAATACGAAGCCTTTCTTCGATCCATTATGTTTCGACCTCGATCAATCGTATGAAGGCCGAAATCTATTTTGACTGTATACAGATAGTCCCCTCGTTTCTCGGGAAGGATGTGGTGAGAAACGATATGATTTCTCAATGACTCGATTGGATTATAAACTGACGTTCACATTGGGCTCGATCATGACACACATGATAGCTGTCCCATCGATTTAGTTTTTCAAGGCATTTAATTCATGTCGGACGGTGATCGTCCATCGCTGATATTGAACGCCATTGCTTTAATCTATAAATAGCACTTCCTTTTACCATTTACCACTTTTACATCTTCAATGTTCCAAATTTCCCAAGCTTTTTTTCGTACCCTCTAAGTTTATTCGCCAATCTGTGATTCCTCTTTGCAAAAGCCCTTCTTTAAAATTACCAAATCTTTGTTACTTTCTTCTATTCTCGACCTTTAATCTCGAAAATGGCAAAAACATCACAAACTATTCCTCAGAAAGAGAAAGCTTCATCTTCACAGTTTGCCACCGACGAAACACTGGTAGAGCCACGACCTGATGAGTGCGTTCCTGGGGTGTGTGTTCTTACCTATGGTTTAAGGTCGATAAAGGCTCATCGATTCCCGACCGATGCGAGCTAATATCGAGGTACATGTGTTCGATAACCGAGAGGCACCTCAAACAGCTACAGAAAGATTCCAATTGGGAGAACAAAGAAATAATAACCTCTTCTTCTGACGAAGATATCACCACTTACGTGAAAGGGTTTTTAAATGTGTATACTTATCCTTTCACGTTAGGTCCCCTCGATTATGTTATTATTGACTTCTGCCGACAATACCAAATAACCCTAGGCCAGGTCCATCCTTCTTTTTGGCGGATCGTTATTTTGATTCGATACTTTGTGAACAAAATCGAGGGGATGTCGTTCACCCTCAACCATCTCATCCGATTGTACCGTCCTCGTCTTTTTCGAGGAGGGTTAATAAAACTTCAGTGTCGGGCTACCAAAGCTCTATTCTCGAGCATAGATGAGGATAGGGATAGAGGCTGGATGGGCAGGTTCGTTCCAGTAAGGACTTTGAACCTGATTCCGACTGAAAAAATGCCTTTTCCCGAGGAGTGGAATATGAAACGTAAGTGTAATTCTGCTGTTACTTCCTTCTATTTTGCCTTTTTATTTTTTTTCTCACCGATATTCCTCTTTTTGTGATGCAGCGGTTCCCTGGATGCCCGGAGCAATTCCCGATCTCAAGAATTGGGTACGAGCTCTGGCTTCGACCTCCACATATGCCGAGCGCTCATGGCGTGATTTGTCAAAGGGCCGATGGGTGGCCAAAAATCATGGTAAGCCCATTTCTCGTACCTTTTGGTAGTTTGAACGAGATGCCTTCCATATACTTTAATGAAATTTTCCATATGTAGGTATGGGCAAAGATGCGGTTTTGAGGCCCTCGTCCATCGAGGAAGAGGCTTCGGACTCTGTCCCAAAGCCAGTGAAAGATAATAAGAGGAAAAGAGCCTCCGCTCCCGAAGATCCAAAACCGAAGAAGAGGACGGCTCGTAAGCCGAACAAGAATACCATTCCTTTGACCGTAGAATCAGTTCTGCGTCTAAGGGAAGAAGAAGAAGAAGAAGAAGAAGAAGAAGAAGAAGAAGAAGAAGAAGAAAACGATGGGTCCGCGCTAGCGGCCCGAACGAAGAAGACTACTGACATTCCACAGGCAGCTGGATCGATGGTAGTTCATAAGGCTCCGCCTCGAACTGAGGATATATCAGAGAAAGATTTGGGCGGAGTCCCCGAGTTATTGGAGATCGAAGATGCTTCCCATCAAAGCCAACGGATAGGGGATATGTCTGAAGGGGTTCTCCTCGAATCTCTTCGAACCGAAGAAAATGCTCCAAGTGATTCACTTGGGGCAGTAGCAATCGAAGACTCGCCCACCTTCCCTACTTTTTCCGCAGGGGCGATTCGGGAAGCTCAAGATTTGGGGGCCCTCGAACTAGACAGGCCTCATGATGGAGAGGATCCTTTTCGTGGCCTGTTTACCGGTGTCAAGGATGCAACCGGTACAAGTGACACATCGAATCTTTTTTACGGAGTGTAGCAGGCTTTGAATCAGGTAAGCCTTAAATTATTTTGTTGGCATTACCTTTATGTTTGCTTTTCTTTTCTAACTTCGTTTCTTCTTTCTTTGCAGGCTGCGAAAGTTCATCGAGAAGCATGTTCTCGATCCCGAACCGAGCTGCGTCAATATGAGGCCGATCTTCAACGGGTTACGGAGGAGAGGAACTACCTTAAACTCCTCTTAGGGCAAAGGGCAGAGGAAATAAAAGACCTCCAAGATGAGTTGGTCAAGGCTCACCAAGATTAGACCGATCTGTCCGAGTAGGTAATGATACTTTTAAAAGCCTATGGGCTCGATACCGGAACGATTGCTAATTTTTCGGTCTCACAGCTGCAACAGAAAATTGAGATGATCGAAAAACTCCGTGAGGAGGTTGATGTGATAAAAGTGAAGTCTTTGAAGTGGAAAGAAGGTATGGACCGCTTTGCTGTAGAGAAAGAAGCTGCTCGAGCCCAATTATCATCGGCCGAAACCCAACTTCAAAGTATAAAGGAGAAAGGCTTGGTTCAAGCAAGAAGAATAAAAGAGCTCGAGGCTCGGTTGGCCTCTGAACTTGCCAAGGCTAAATCTGACTCTGGAAAGGCAAAGGCCGATGTGGATGCACTCGTAGCCGTCTATCGGGATGACGCTGAAGCTGTCCAAGTCCAAGCAAGAGAGGCAGCCGAGACCGCCGATACTAGAGCACATTGGGTCGCTGAACTTGCTAAGTACCGATCTCGGAGGGAGACCCTCGAGGAGATCCATGCTCGAGGTTTCAACCTCGCTGAAGAGATAAAAAGGGACAAAGAACTCGAAGTTGATACTGAAGCCTTGGCTTCCGATGACGGTGATGATGATAATGATGATGATGATGGGATTAAGAGTGGGTCCGAGAATGGGGGGAGCCCGGCGGAGAAGAGACCGCTCCCGGAGATAGCCAAGAAACTTAGCCCTTAGTCTATATGTTGCAATAAATCATGTAAACAATCTTGTATATATATATATATATATAAATATCTTTTTGTTTTACCGACTTGCTTCTGTTTTGTTTCCTACCTTGTGAAGATTTTATTTGTGCCTTATGAATGTTTTCATAAGGATTTAGGCAATTTGATCGAATTTGGACTTCATAGCCTTTATAACCGAGTGAGCGTTTACTCAAGCTTGAAATAAGGTAGCCCATAGGCTTAGTAGTCTAGTTGAGTGATTGTTTGAACTTGAAGTATGATGTAGCCCTTAGGCTTATTAGTTGAGTGAGTGATTCGAACTCGAAGTAATATAGCCCGTAGGCGTAATAGTCGAGTGAATTCTTGCTCGAACTCAAAATAAAAATAGCCCGTAGGCTTAGTAGTCGAGTGAATGATTTGAACTTGAAGTAATGTAGCTTGTAGGCGTAATGGTCGAGTGAAGGCTTGCTCGAACTCGGAATAAGAGTAGCTCGTAGGCTTATTAGTCGAGTGAATGTTTCGAACTCGACGTAATGTAGCCCGTAGGCATAATGGTCGAGTGAGTGCTTGCTCGAACTCGGAATAAGAATAGCCCATAGGCTTATTAGTCGAGTGAATGTTTCGAAATCAAAGTAATGTAGCCCGTAGGTGTAATGGTCGAGTGAGGGCTTGCTCGAACTCAAAATAAGGGTAGCCCGTAGGCTTATTAGTCGAGAGAATATTTCGAACTCGAAGTAATGTAGCCCGTAAGCATAATNTAGCCCGTAGGCTTATTAGTCGAGTGAATATTTCGAACTCGAAGTAATGTAGCCCGTAGGCATAATGGTCGAGTGAGTGCTCGCTTGAATTCGGAATAAGAATAGCTCCTAGGCTTATTAGTCGAGTGAATGTTTCGAACTCGAAGTAATGTAGCTCGTAGGCATAATGGTTGAGTGAGTGCTTGCTCGAACTCGGAATAAGAATATCCCGTAGGCTTATTAGTCGAGTGAATGTTTCGAACTCGAAGTAATGTAGCCCGTAGGCGTAATGGTCGAGTGAGTGCTTGATTGAACTCGGAATAAGAGTATCCCGTAGGCTTTATTAGTCGAATGAATGTTTCAAACTCGAAGTAATGTAGCCCGTAGGCATAATAGTCGAGTGAGTGCTTGCTCGAACTCAATCCTGTTTTCATAATAAATCTCGCAATAGAGGAATTTTTCTTGGATATAAGATATCGGTAAAGAAGAGAAATTTCTTTGCAAGTCATTATACATGTGTTCATGTTTTGCGTCAGGGCTCGGGCCACTACAGGAGCATGGTTCATTTTGACCATTTGGCTCTTACAACTTTTCCTATTGGAACCCTGTTATTCTGAAATAACTTTCTTGCATCAGAACATGATATATTTAAGGGCTAATGCCCCCCATTATTCGAGGTCGATTGTAAAGAGGCCTCGGATACTGTCGAAGTTTTTCTAAGTATAGCACGATCATTGGTTGCCTCATTAAAAACCTTGCCGAAAAACCCATTTGGGATAAAACCGGTCTAAGGGAAAAAGAGTGCAACGCGTGCTTTCAGACCTAGGGCTTCGTATTGAAGGATCCATCCTTGCTCCTGATCGGACTCCTGCAGGGTTTAGTTTCGAAATATAAATGAATATGGGAGGGTCTTACCTTAGCAGTAGTATCGGTTTAGGTGTGACACATTCCAATTGCTTGATAGTTGTTTACCATTTATAATACCGAGCTTGTATGATCCTTTTCCGACGTTTTCGACAACCTGATACGGTCCTTCCCAGTTCAGTCCTAGTTTTTCTTCATTTGGATTTCGGGTACTGAGGGTGATTTTCCTTAGCACTAAGTCCCCGAGTTTACAATGGCGAAACTTGGTTCTTCGATTATAGTATCTTTCGATTTGTTGCTTTTGGATGCCAATTGGACAAGAGCAGCATCTCGTTTTTCATCTGATAATTCGAGGCTATGTTCATAGCCTCGTTATTTGACTCTTCTGTTGTATATCCGACTGGAATCAAGGTTTCAGAGCCATATACTAAGGAGAACAGGGTTGCCCCCGTACTAGATTCTGATGTTATTCGATATGCCCAAAGGACTTCGGGTAGGATTTCTCTCCATTTTCCTTTAGCGTCGTTCAGCCTCTTCCTTCACTTTGCTGCCAACAAACTGTTTTCCATTGTCACACACTATTTCGGTGGGTATCCGGAATCGACATACAATATGATCCCAGATAAAGTCTATAACCTCTTTCTCTCTTACTTTCACGAATGCCTGTGCTTCAACCCATTTATAGAAATAGTCAGTCATAAATAAAATGAACTTAGCTTTACCTGGGGCCGATGGCAGAGGGCAGACGATATCCATTCCCCATTTCATGAATGGCCATGAGGATAGGACTGAGTGAAGTTGCTCTCCGAGCTGATGGATCATTGGTGCAAACCTTTGACATTTGTCACATTTTCGAACAAACTCCTTTGCATCTTTGCCCATATCGATCCAATAATACCCTACTATGATTATGTTTCGGACTAATGAATCGGCACTGGAGTGATTTCCACAAGTGCCCTCGTGCACCTCACGTAGGATGTAATCGGTGTCTCCTGGACCTAAGCATACTACCAATGGTCCACCGAATGTCCTTTGGTATAGCGTTCCATCTGCAGTTAATGTGAATCGAGTAGCTTTGGTTCGTAGGGCCCTCGAAATTTTAGGGTCCGATGGGAGCTTTCCATTCTTTAAGTATTCAATATACTTATTCCTCCAATCCTAGGTTAAGCTCATAAAATTTATCTCGGCATGACCTTCTTCAATCACGGATCTCGAGAGTTGAACGACTGTCCCCAAGATTATCTCGCCTCCCTCGACCGATGATCCCAAATTTGCAAGTGCATCAGCCTCACTGTTTTGCTCTGGTGGAATATGCTGTAAAGTCCATTCTTTGAAATGGAGCAAAGTGACTTGCAGTTTGTCCAAATACCTTTGCATTCTATCTTTACGAACTTCGAAGGTTTTGTTTACTTGATTTACCACCAGCAAAGAGTCACACTTAGCTTCAATGACTTCTGCTCCCAAGCTTTTAGCTAGCTCGAGACCTGCAATCATGGCCTCATACTCGGCCTCCTTGTTAGTCAACCTAGTAGTTTTGATAGATTTCCTAATAGTGTTACCCGTGGGTGACTTTAAAACGATGCTTAGCCCGGACCCCTTCACGTTCGAAGCCCCGTATGTAAAAAGGGTCCATACCCCCGATGACGTACCCGATTTCAATAAGAGTTCTTTTTCGACTTCGAGTACGAGGGTCGGCGTGCAATCGGCCACGAAGTCCGCTTAAATTTGATACTTGATGGTCGTACAGGGTTGATATTCGATATCGTGCCCACTGAGTTCGAAGGCCCATTTGGCCAATCGGCCTGATAGTTCGGGCTTATGTAAAATATTACGAAGCGGGTAAGTGGTTAATACGCATATGGGGTGACATTGAAAGTATGGTCTTAACTTTCTAGAGGAGCTTATAAGTGCAACTGCCAATTTTTCTAGGTGCGGATATCTAGTTTCTGCTTCTCCTAAGGTTCGACACACATAATAAACGGGAAATTGGGTACCTTGCTCTTCTCGAACTAGGACACCACTTACCGCTATTTCCGATACTGCCAAGTACAAGAAAAGTTTTTCGTCTGTTTTTGGAGTATGAAGCAGTAGTGGGCTCGATAGAGACCGTTTTAATTCCTCTAATACCTGTTGGCATTCCGGGGTCCAAGCAAAATCGTTCTTCTTTTTGAGTAGAGAGAAAAATTTATGACTTCGATTTGACGACCTCGAAATAAATCGGCCTAAGGCTGCAATCCATCCCGTTAGCCTCTGTACGGCTTCCATGCTGTCCACGATGGTGATGTCTTCGATGGATTTGATTTTATCGGGGTTAATCTCGATCCCTCTATTTGACACCATGAAGCCGAGGAACTTTCCCGAACCGACCCCGAAAGCACATTTCTCTGGGTTGAGCTTCATGTTGTATTTCCTTACAATCTCAAATGTTTCCTGGAAATGGGTCAAATGGTTCTCTGCGTGCAGGGACTTAACTAGTATGTCATCAATATAAACTTCTATTGATTTACCTATTTATTCCTCGAACATTTTATTTACTAGGCGTTGGTAAGTAGCTCCTGCATTTTTTAGCCCGAAGGGCATCACATTATAACAATATGTTCCATACTTGGTGACAAATGAAGTATTTTCCTGGTCTTCCGGGTTCATTTAGATTTGATTATACCCGGAATAGGCATCGAGAAAAGTAAAGATCTAGTGGTCGGCTGTGGCATCGATCATGCGATCGATGTTGGGCATCAGAAAGGAATCTTTGGGGCATGCTTTGTTCAAATCCTTATAATCTACACACATTCTAAGTTTGTTCCCTTTTTTAGGCACTACAACTATATTGGCTAACCATCCAGGATATTTGGCCTCCCGAATGTAACCTATCTTGAGAAGTTTGGTTACCTCGTCCTTTAGGAATGTGTGCTTTACCTCGGACCGAGGTCTTCTCTTTTGCTTCACAAGTCTGAACCTAGGGTCCAAGCTTAGCCAATGTGTCATTATATCCGGTGGGATCCTTGTTATATCTAAATGGGACCAGGCAAAACAATCTACATTATCGATAAGAAATTGAATAAGTTTTTTCCTGAGTTCGGGGGTCAACCCCGTTCCCAGGTATACCTTCCGTTCGGGCCAATGCTCGATTAGTGTTACTTGCTCCAATTCCTCAATCGTTGATTTGGTAGCGTCGGAATCATCGGGAACCATGAAGGATCGAGGGATCCTTTGATCATCATCTTCATCGATCTTCTGATTATCTGGTCGGGTTAAAGCTGATGTTTGTGATTGCTATTTGGTATCTCGTTCCCCTTTTGAGCCCGATCCCTTTATTGGCGAAGGCAAGGATATTGGATTCGCTTCCTCGACGGCAAACATTTCTCTTGCGGCCGGTTGTTCTCCATACACTGTTTCGACTCCCCTCGATGTTGGGAATTTAAGGACCTGGTGTAGGGTCGAAGGTACAACTCTCATGTTGTGGATCCATGGCCTTCCAAAAAGGGCGTTGTACCTCATGTCACCTTCGATTACGTGGAACTTCATTTCCTAGATGGTCCCGGCTATGTTTATCGGTAGAACTATCTCGCCTTTGGTGGTTTCACATGCCATATTGAATCCGTTTAGAACCAGGGTTGCAGGCACGATCTGGTCCTATAAACCGAGCTGTTCTACGACCTTCAATCTAATGATGTTGTTCGAGCTACCTGGATCAATTAACACACGCTTAACTTTAGTTTTATTCATAAGTACGGATATTACCAGTGCATCGTTATGAGGTTGTATGACTCCCTCTGCATCTTCATCATTGAAGGACAAAGTTCCTATGGGTGTGTAATCCCGAGTTCGAGATCTCTTTTCTCTCACAATCGATGTCTTAGTGCGTTTAAGCACCGATCCCTGAGGGGTATCGGCACTGTCGATGATCATGTAAATGATGTGTTGTGGTTCTTCTTGTTCGTTTTGCTTGCCGAAATCCCTATTTTTAAAATGGTTCTTTGCCCTATTGCTTAAAAATTCTCGAAGGTGTCCTTTGTTGAATAACCGGGCTACCTCCTCTCTTAGTTGCCTGCAATCTTTCATTCTGTGGCCATGGGTGCCATGATATTCACACATTTTATTGGGATTCCTCTGGGTCAGGATCGGTCTGCATGGGTCGAGGCCATTTAGTGTCTTTGATGCGTCCGATAGCCGACACGATGGCGGATGCATCGATGTTGAAGTTATACTCCGATAACTGAGGCGCTTCCTTAGACCCGGTAGGCCTGTCGAACCTACTTCTGTTCATCAGCCCCCGGGACCCTTGACCTCGATCACTTCTTTTGTTATTTTGTCCAGGGTTATGTCTCGATTCACCGATTCTGTGGTTTTCATTATACGGTCGGTATCGATCCCTGATCGGAGCTTGTTCTCGATTAATATCCCTTCGAGCAACGGGTTCAGACCCCAACTTATCATCTTCGACCCTAATTTTTGATTGGTACCGATTATGCACGTCGGCCCACGTGATGGCTGAGTATTCGATCAGGTTATGCTTCAACAGCCGTGAAGCCGTCGAACTTCGTTTGTTCAAACCTTGAGTGAAAGCCTGAACAGCCCAATCGTCTGTGACTGGTGGCAGATCCATTCGTTCCATTTGAAAACGAGATATGAACTCTCTCAGCATCTCGATATCCTTGTGTCTTACCTTGAAAAGGTCTGATTTCCTTGTTGCGACTTTTATGGCACCGGAGTGTGCTTTTATAAAAGAATCTGCTAACATGGCAAACGAGTCGATGGAATTCAGTGGTAGGTTATGATACCAAATCATTGCTTCCTTCGAGAGGGTCTCTCCGAATTTTTGTAACAACACAGATTCGATTTCATCGTCTTCCAAATCATTGCCCTTGATGGCACACGTGTAGGAAGTGACGTGTTCGTTGGGGTCAGCCGTTCCGCTATATTTGGGAATTTCGGGCATCCGGAATTTTTTGGGGACTGGTTATGGGGCTGTGCTCGAGAGAAAAGGTTTTTGCACAATTTTTTTAGAATCCAACCCTGTTATCATTGGCGGAGCTCTCGAGATATGATCGACCCTGGAGTTATATATTTCTACTTTTTTATCGTTGGCTTCGACTCGCTTTGTGAGCTCCTCAAATATTTTAGCAATTTCAGGAGTAGTCCCCGATTCTTGCTCATTTGACCTCACTATGGTTGTCTCCGTTCTGTGGGCGATTTCTCGAGGTGGACTAGGCTCCGGCCTGCTCGGTAGCTGGGTTTGGCTCTGCAACTGAGCTATTGCTGCCTGCTGAGCTTGCAACATTTCGAAAATCATATGCAAGCTGACGTCGATTTTCTCAATGTTATGGGTATCTCGAGCTGCAGACCGAGTGCCACCATGAATGCTATTTTCAGGTTCAGAATGTAGGTTCGCCTCAATGACCACATGTGAATTTATATCTATCGGCACTTCGATTCGAGCTCCAACGGTGTTGACAAGTGGTCTTTCGGTACTGGGTGTCAAGTTGTTGTTCTCATCTTGAAGATCGGCTTCGTTGTCGATACGTGAGGCCATTTGAATGGTAGTTAGTCGTTGCTAATCCGAAATCCAAGATACTTTCGGAAACAAGCGCAAAACAGTGTGTTTTTGCAGATTCGTATTAAATAACCACTGTTATCCTTAGCCCCACGGTGGGCGCCAAACTGTTTATTCGAAAAACGGATAGAGTTGAATTTGTACGTAGTTCTAAGGATATGTGATATAGCTTGATACAAATCGTATGGATAAATAGAAATATCAAATATGGATTGCAAAGAATACAAAATAAACAAGGTTGGAGAGAAGATGATTTTTAGGACTAAGCACAATGAATCAATTAATGAAGCTTAAAAGAATAATCCTTGAATATACGAGAATATGGTACTTGAATTACAATATAAGCAAAAAACTATCCTCTACAGAAATATAGCCATCCTGATCCTACTTTAGATATAATTAAAAATACATAGTGGAGAACCCATGATAAATCAGTTTTTTCCTATTTTCTGCCGAGATTCTCTCCCTTAGTGTGTTTGCAACGGCTCCTGTTTGTGAGCTCGAGCTCGATCGGCCTCGATGCTGGTCGGTATTACTTCTAGAACTCGATATGGACTCGGGATCAGGTGATGACTCGGTCCCGGTTAGCCTCTGCCCCTTAAGCTCGAAATCATCTCATCATAGTTCGATTCGGATCCGAGTTCGATAATAACTTCGAACTCGGTATTTGATCTATACCTGAAATCTGAAGCTTGTTTGTACAATTTTCGGAACCTATCTCGATATTACGAAGTCTTTCTTCGATTCATTATGATTCAACCTCGATCACTCATATGAAGATCGAAATCAATTTCGACCGTATACCGTTAGTGGAATGAACCTATGCCCAGCACTAATTCTTTCGTTCGGTATAGCAATGCGATAAGAGAAATGGTCAAGTTTGAAAGGGAATTGACGTTTCAAAAAGGGAATTTTTGAGATGACATTAGAACCGCGAGATATCTCATCCCAAGAACCAAAAAAATGTCAAAAAGATGTTCCGTCAACTACCACATGATTGATTGTTTGTGCAACCAATGAAAATGCCATCAACAAGCTCAGTTACCTGCACTGCTAAACAAGGTTGGGATGTAGTCTCTTGGTTGAATTTGTAGCGTAAAATAAGATACATATATTTTGTGTGATTATAAATTATTATATAAAGGTAAACGAAAAAGGGCCAAAAATGCCCCTGAATTATTTGAAATAGCTCAAAAATACACTCCGTTTGTTTTTGGTACCAAAAATATCTTCGAAATTTTAAAAAACATACAAAATCAACACTTATTCCAAAAAAAGTAAAATAATTTTCCGGAAAAAATATTTTTCCGGAAATTTTTTACTTTTTTCGGAATAAGTGTTGATTTTGTATTTTAATAAAAAATTTCGAAATAAATAATTTTTCCGAAAAGTTTTTACTTTTTTCGGAATAAGTGTTGATTTTGTATTTTAATAAAAAATTTCGAAATAAATAATTTTTCCGAAAAGTTTTTACTTTTTTCGGAATAAGTGTTGATTTTGTATTTTAATAAAAAATTTCGAAATAAATAATTTTTCCGAAAAGTTTTTACTTTTTTCGGAATAAGTGTTTATTTTGTATTTTAATAAAAATTTCCGAAATAAATAATTTTTCCGGAAACTTTTTACTTTTTTCGGAATAAGTGTTGATTTTGTATTTGAATAAAAATTTTCGAAATAAATAATTTTTCCAATTTGTTTTTATTTTTTTCGGAATAAGTGTTAATTTTGTATTTTAATAAAAATTTCTGAAACAAATAATTTTTTCGAAAATTTTTACTTTTTTCGGAATAAGTGTTGATTTTGTATTTTTAATAAAAATTTCCAAAAAAAATAATTTTTCCGGAATTTGTTTACCTTTTTCGGAATAAGTGTTGATTTTGTATTTTAATAAAAATTTCCGAAATAAATAATTTTTCCGGAATTTTTTTACTTTTTTAGGAATAAGTGTTGATTTGTATTTTAATAAAAAAAATTCGAAATAAATAATTTTTTCGGAAATCTTTTACTTTTTTCGGAATAAGTGTTAATTTTTTATTTTTAAAAAGATTTCCAAAAAAAATAATTTTTCCGGAAATTTTTTATCTTTTTTGGAATAATTGTTGATTTTGTATTTTAATAAAATAAATTCGAAATAAATAATTTTTCCGAAATTTTTTTACTTTTTTCGGAATAAGTGTTGATTTTATATTTTAAAAACAATTCCGAAATAATAATTTTTTTGAAAAAATAATTTTGTCATGTTGAATTGCTTAGGTGGATGGCTTGCCGGGCAATTGCCTTTTTTCCACAAGAGATTGTTCTCCTCCTAGGCTTGAGAGCTTATTCTCTTCTTGTTCACCTTTCTTTTTCTTTACTTATTTTTTTTTTTGAATGATAAAGCTTTCTTCCTTCAATTAGAAAAGGGGCTAATGGAAACTCGTAGCTTCGCTCAGCAGAAGTGCCTGACTTTTTATTATATTAGTAAAGAGCTAGCGCCCAACTTATACAAGGGCTTTGAAGGGATAGGGGAAGAAAAGAAAACAAAGATGGGCATTTTCTTTTAGGAACATGGCTACGTAAGTAAATCTAACCCAGTTGGACTACCATATCATATTTAATGGCAAGACTAACGGTTTAAGGGTATTTGTGGTCCAAAATATATACGGCATGGATATTTTTGGTACCAAAAACAAACGGAGGACAATTTTGAGCTGTTTCAAATAGTTCAAAGACATTTTTGGCCCTTTTCCGAACGGTAAATTGTTTCTAAATAAGGAAAAAGGTCATTCTTTTTGATACAAATTAAAAAAGAAATAGGTTCACCTAAATTGAGATGGATGGAGTATATTTTTTAAGTTAAGAAATTTTTCACTTACGTGAACCTCTCGCCCCTTAGTTTATTTTCCAGCATTTCTTTTTCCAACAATACGGATTAAAATTTAGAAATGCTTTTAGTGCCTTCGAACTCAACCTTTTAATACAAAGGAAGTTTGAATAATTAACGGGGTTCTCTACTACATAAATTTTCTTTTCCAAAACACCCAACTATATTATGGAGAGTCTCAATTGAAATAGCAAAAGAAATGATACGAGCTACATAAGATTAAGAAAAAAGAAAGAATTGTTAACGAAGATAGACTCTTAAAAATCATTAAATAACATAAAAAGCACACAAGTTTATAATATTCAAACAACAGTATGTATTACAAAAGAATCAAACAAATATTGCACATTTACACTTGATCATCTGGTCTGGATTTTAAAGATAGAACACAACAAAGTACAAATTATTCATCAGTATTTTTTTTTAAAACGTAATCTCTAGCATCAGAATTTCCTATGGCGGAGATTATCAGCTGTAGTGGTCCCTTGTAAATTGCTCGTAGCAGCCAATCTGGAGCCATTCTTGTTCGAAACAGGAGAAACCAGAGAAGAAGCTCTGTAATTGAAGCTTTTAGGCTGGGACAGCTCCAAGAAATCAAAGGTGACCGGAGGCTGAAACTCCGATCGAGTTCTCCGGTGAGAAGAGCCCTCGATAGAGTCAGCTCCGATGAGCATGTGGTAGCTCCGATTAGAGGTATCGGAGAGACACCGGAAAGTATTATGGTGAGGCTTCTGTTTCTTCATAGCGTGAAGGAGAAATGGGATTAGACCTTCCATAAGGATAAATATAGTAGCTTTTCTTCTTTTGGGTGGATGAGTTTTGGATGTTGTTGTTTAACTCTTTTAAGTTTTGATGTAAGAAATGGGAATGTTCTGACATTTATTTATAGTGGAGAAAGTCTGCAGGAGGAAGTTTCATGGATATGGATAAGAATAGTCAGCAAGTTTGATTAATGCAAAATTGTCAAAAGAGTGTACCAACTTGATTCAATAGAATGATATTATTAAGTATTACCGTTGAAGAAAATACTTACTTTGTATAACAGGGAAAGGTCACTAATATAATCCGTGGGCAAGCAGAATCAAATTGAAAAAGACTCTATCAATAACGCGTAGCAGACAGTTGGAATCCATTAATTTTCAAGTCTCGACCTTCCTTTTCATTCAACGTGCTTATTTAACTCCTTTCTCCATGTTTGTTGTGTCATTTTCTATGCTTTGACTGAGGCACAGTACAAGTTGAACGCACAACATACCTTCACTGGTTATAATTATGTTAAGGTACAACCAATTCATCACTAGTTTCAACTTTTCAAGCTTGAGTTTCCTTATCCTTTACACAGCAGCTAGCTAGTTTCTTTTAATCAAGTTAAAATTCGTGTTTTAATCATTACTAGGCATGTGTTAAATGTTTAACCGATGTTTAAGTAATTCGTCCAAAATTTAACAGGTTAGGTGAGAGATATTTAAAAGGCAAATAACAATGAGTTGAAAGCAAATTGACTCATTATTAAAGTTTTGATCGAAATGGGTGAAAAGTATTCCAGCATATTGATTTTCAACCAGTAGGTTAAAGGCCGTTAAGTTACTTATCTACCCTTAAAAAAAAGGAGTGACATTATCATAAAGGAATCGAGGGACAATCTTTCTTTGATCAAGTTGTAACAAAAATTATTTGAGAATGATTTTGAGTTGAACGATGGTAAAGTTGTGACCAATAGATTATGGGATCGAGTCATAGAATTAGATAATTACATTATAATAAGTTATACTTTCTTGGGATACGATATGAATACAAAATATTTTAGGTACCAGACTGTCCATTAATTTGAGTTGAACAACGACGTAGACTTGAAAACTATAATCCAAACAAACTTAAGATGAATAGGGTCGTAGTAACTTTTTTTTACTGCTTAATATTACTAAAAACTGAAACTGAAATGATAATATAATAACTAGAAGTAACTGGGAGTCAAAGATGATCCGGAGATATACTTACATGCTGATACTGACTCAACTCCTTTAATATAGTAAGTAAAATAAATGTCCGGCCCTATAAGGCTCGGTACGTGTAACTGCTCGATCGTAGTAGGCTCGCTCATAGACGTCCGGCCATACTAGGCTCTGTATCTCGGCCATCCTGGGCTCCCTCATAGGTGCCCGACCACAGTAGGCTCGGTATATATAACTTACCATATGATCAGAGGTTGCCCAATAGGGGCCTGCCCACCGATTATAACTCGATGGTGGTGAAAATATTGTAATATTGTATATATATATATATATATATATATACACACACCCTCTGCTCTTTTGACTGGAAGAAGACAATACTAAATTGAATATAGAGTCTCGATAAGGAATAACACTGTAACTTATGAGACTAGGATAATGTGAATAAATTCATGAATACGAACTTCTCTTTATGTCTCATTATTAACACATGTAGCTACGAGATCATGCCAAAATGAAGGAAAGCTTAGCCTTAACATACCTTATCACAATATTTCCAATCACTAAGTTGAACTCGCCTCTTATCACCTTAATCTACAACAACGATAATAATACTATCATTAAGTTACGAAAGGTACAACTATCGCACAACTAACGACATGCTTATTTTGTATTAAAACGAATAGTATCTCCCCTATAATCCTTACTTCCTCCAAATTCAAGATAATACCAACACCAAAAATAACAATAACAACATATATACATTATTTTTCAACCTTATGTACACCACACAATACTACAAAACAGCCCAACACACCCCCAATCTCTTCATACACAAAACGACTACCGTAGTAGTATCAATAACCTGAAAATGCTACGACGAACGATCAGCCCAACATCCTATATTTATGTGGTGTTTCTCCACACTCTTCCTCCTCCAAAACTCCACAAAATAATAGTAAATCACACAGCCCAACAGCATCATCAAACAGTACACAAAATAATTCACAAAACAGTTCGCTACAAGTAAATAACTCGAACTCACGGCTTTCGATCACCGTCCCGTGAGTTCATACAAATATAGAATAAATTACTATGCATACACAACAGTAAATAATGGATGAAAGAGAGAAGTAAACTTACCTTATTTGTGGGATAACTCAGCTCCTATCTTGGTTCTTCAAAATCTAGGCTTTACCTCCAATTAGAACTTGGAAGGGAGAGAAAATTAATTGGGATTTGTAAAAAATATTTGGGAGTATTTTTACAGAGATTAAGTCTGGTTATTTTGCCCTATTATCATCCTAATATATGAAGGTAATAGACCTTTAAAAAGGCCTCTTTGAAAGACCCGAACTGGCCCAATTTTGGATTCTCGTTTAAGCAAGTAGGTGACAGTCTGTGCAGTCTCGCAAAAACGTCCATATCTATCTACTCCAATATTATATTGACAAACGGTTTAATGTGTTGGAAAATAGACTCATAGATATTTAATTTGATGGGTGGAACACCCTATAACTTTAAGTATATTGGGAGAAAATCGCAGTTACATTTGACCCAAAGTTTCAGTAAAACTTATGAACG
>AWOL01S0077418.1:32387-52191 GCA_000715115.1 Nicotiana otophora | reverse complement strand
TACGCATAACATATATATATATATATATATATATACACACACACACACACACAAAGGTTATCTTCAAAGACCCTTTTAAACTTATATCCTTTCAAAGCTACATATCCTCTTTTCAAGGCAAGTTCAAATATAGCAAGTCGTACCCTTTAACATAAATTAAGTAGAATGCAAACAACTAATCCTTTAAACCTAGTCTAAGTCCTATGGAGCTACTTCACGTAGATTTTAAGGGGTGCCTAACCCCTTCCCCTTTGAAGAACAAGAGCCCTTACCCATAATCTCACCGGTTAGCAGAATAATAAAGAAACGACCTTTAGTAATTAATTAGGTACCCTAGCATATCTTTAAATATTAGGCGGAAACTCTCTTTTATCATCAACAGAGAAACCATAAGTTGAATCTAGTTTTGACTTGTGCAAAATAGGGTGCAACAACATGGCAACACTGCTAGGGATTCACACTTAGGTTCTGACCTTAGAAAACTTAGACTAGATATAGGACTTAGGATTGTTTGTACACTTCTTTAATTGTGTTTAATTTGCAATTATATGCTTACTTGACTTATCTTCTCATTATTATGCATGTCTTCTTACCTTAAACTAGTATTTCTACATCACTATTTGTTACCGCTTTATATTGAGTCTTGGACGTATAATATTGAGTATTGGACGTACAATATCACACACGATGGCACGTGAGGGTTGTGCCTCGAAATGTTGCTAAAACCATGGGTAAGAAGTTGATATTTATCTGTCCTCTTCTTAACAGGAAACTCAGGAGTCCCATTAGCACCAAAGAGAAGGTTATGGGTCAGAGACTCTCCCACGTTGTCTGATCACACTGAAATTCTCCCAAGTACCATTCATAGATTTCACGATGTCTGAACATATCGTACAATTGGTCTAGGATTATCCATCCATCCTTGATGCTTCTTAAACCCCGACTATTTTCCAAACCCAAAGCATCAAGAAACCTGTAGCTCGGTGTAGTGACTGGTAGTATTGGTTTCCTCCCTGGAAATTATAGCTCCGCGCAACTCACAGCTTCTTCCAACGTTGGCACTAACTCACAATCAACAAACTTAAACACCACCTTGGCTGGGTCCCAGAACACAATCAGAAGGTGAGTAAGTACTTCGTTATCTCGAATTTTTAGCAAGGCGGTCAATGCTCTGAGGTGTGTCCTCATTTCGTCTCTATATTCTCGGTGGATGTTCTTCAACCATTGCTTTAGCTTATGTGGTTCTCCCATCACCATATTGATCTCTGGGATGTTTTGGTTGATTTCCATTTCTGAAGTGGGGTAGAGAAAATGGATTGATAAGTTTTTGCTTCGGATATTAAGTGTCTCATCATGGTTTGTTCATCTTTCCACATAAGTTATGTCGTTAGGTGCATGACCCGTTGACATTATGGTGGATTTCCTAATTGTGTGTTGATGCCAAGGACCGACTCACAAAAGGTTCATGCAGTATGACCTATGTTTGCTAGAGTAGAGTGTTTCCTACTTTTGAATTGGACTGAAGACTGCGAGAATTTATGTCTGTTGACCTGACAAAAGCCATTCTCTTAAACTAAAGAATTTTTAAACACTTTATATAAACCCAACATTTTTCAACAACTCTCATAACTCATAACACCAAGAAGATTTAAAACAGATTAATTAAGTGCAATACTGTAACATCCTAGCCTTAAAATTTGACTCAAAAGCACTACACATTATTTATAACCCGCTCACTTACTCTAACACAGAGGTCAAGCATTGCCTTTCCTTCATGAATCAAGTGCCCTCACACAACAATAGAGAGTAGTTCAACACACAATAGAAATTAAGAATAATTAGTAACTCAAGATAGAAAGAATTCACTCACTCTTTGAAACAACATTCATATGCCACAAAAGACGTACCATAAGCTTGCCCGTAATGTACTACTCTACTAATTGAGCTCATTCAGTTAAGGATCAAGTAGGACTTTAACTTGTTGTAATGTAGGCTACGGGATGGGTAGGATACATTTAGATATAAGAGTGACTACACCTCCCTAAGAACTTTTAATATATACAATTAGCCATTCAAAACCCCACACTTATGTCAAACCAAAACTCCACCTTCACATCAATATACGTTAACTCCCTCCTTCTTTAAGCACACTTACATCAAGAGTCACCACTATCAAAGAATATTTTGCACAACAATACACCTATTATTTTCTTTTCTTTTTCAATTCAAGTGGCTCTTACTTTTTCAAAACAGTGCACCTTCTTCCTTATTTAAATAGTTTCACTCAAAAGCCAAACCAACCACCCCACATTTCAACTTTTACAAAGTTCATAACAAATTCAAGTGCTCACGAGAGGTACATGGTTCAAATAGATGGCCTATTCAGACAAATGGTTAGGGCTTGTAACGTGGTTTCCAAAAGAAACAAGAGTATAGGATCAAAGGGGTTAACTATGATACATAATAATTAGGTGGTCAAAAGCATATATCTAGCTCAACAAAGAAACGCCTATATCCCTTCCAAGGCTAAATAAAACTACCATTTCACTTTGCAAATACACGGGAAAAGTTCTAGACATTAAATGCAATGCACAAAATAACACAAACCTCAAACACACATGGCACATAACTTACTCAGGATTGGACCATCAAGACACTCTAGTCAAACAGTTAAACAATGTTAAGATCATACAATTTAAGGTACTTATACAAGAGTAAGAAACTGAGCCTAAGCGTCACAACTAAAGCACTTATTGTTCTCAAGGTATAATAGAGTCAAGAGATATTGCCTTCCATTCAAATCATAGCACAAGGTTTCCTACTCCTAAAAAAATAAAAACTAACTACACCCGATTCAAACAAAACCCTTGGAAGAACCATGACACAAAGAAACAACAAGGGGGACTTGTTACACTACCTAACAAAAGAAAATCTTTTTGTCTTTTTCTTTCGACTTTAATCCCTCAAGAAACTTGTCGAAAGATATCCACAATCGGGAAAATCAAACATTTAAAATTTTTTATGTAATTTTGCAAAAACTTATTTCTATCTCTAACTACTAAAACTAACAAAACTACAACTAACAAACCAAAAGCTAATACTAATACACATACATACATACAACATATCCCCCACCCCACATTTTAAGTTGTGGCATGTCCCCTTGACACACAATTAAAAACATAAGGCAGAGGAAACTTCCCTGATCATCTAGTCAGGATCTGAGTCAAAGTCGGGCTCCATTCCTCGCCTTCGAACTAATGCACACATCCATGCAGATAGTTTCTTCTTAGCCTTTTGGAGTACACCCCACACTTAACTTTCTCGCTCACCGTAACCTTCTCTTTTGAGCCCTTCACCTTCCACTCAAGACTTGCAGTTGGTCTTTCTTGTTGCACCCCCTTTTCTACATCCATCTTAAACGTCACAGTTTCCTCACCTACTCTAAGCATGAGTTTTCTCTCGTGTATATTTAATATAGCTCTATCCGTTGCTAAGAATGTTCTTCCTAGGATAAGGGGGACCTCATTGTTCGCATCCATATTCACCACTATAATGTCTATAGGAAATACGAACATATCCACCCGAACTAACAGATCTTCCACTATCCCCTCAGGTGTTATAGTCATTTGGTCTGCTAGCTGCAAAGATATAGGCACCGACCTTATATCTCCAATCTCTTCTCTAGTTTCCTGTAAATAGATAGAGGCATTAAGTTAATTGAGGCATGAGAATCACATAAAGACTTGTAAACAATTATAGGTCCTAATGAGCAAAGTATAGTAAAACTCCCTGGATCTCCATACTTTAATGGGAGTTTATTTTGCAATATCGTGCTGCAATGCTCTGTGAGTTTCACCACCGAGGTTTCCTCTATTTTTCTTTTGTTTGTAAGGATCTCCTTTAAGAATTTGGCATATGAGGGCATTTATGAGAGCACGTCATGGTAAGTTTACATGAACCTCTTTCAGCACATCCATAAATCTCCTAAACTACTTGTCCATCTTTTCTCTACATAGCATTTGAGGGAAAGGTAGAGCTGGCATATACTAGCTCTCCTCAGGTACCTCCCTTCTTGATTTTTCTTCTTTCTTCTTCTTCTTCTTCTTCTTCTTCTTCTTAGTTTTCATCGGGCCTTTCTTCTTATTGTCAACATCATTCTTCAGCTGCCCCCTTCTTTATTTTTCAAGTTTCACATCGTTTTGGATCGAGGTGGGCTCTTTAAACACTTGCCCACTTCTCAAGGTTAAAACATTCATTGTTTCTTTAGGATTTCTCTCAGTATCAGCGGTGAGAGTTCCTGGATCCCTCTCAGATAATATTATTGCAATCTGTCCCATTTGTCTCTTCAGGTTTTGAAAAGATGTGCCCAACCCATTGATAGCTTCTCCATGAGCATCCAACCTCTCATCTGTCTTGACAAGAAGGCCTTTATTAGATCCTCTAGACCACGATGAATGTGTTGTTGAGGCTGAAATTGCTAACTCTACTGATTTTGGTATGCTGGAGCTCCTTGTCACTGGTGTCTCGAGTTATTTTGTTGCCAAGAGTTCGCAATACCCCCAGGTGAACTTAATGAAAAACCGGGGTGCTTCTAACCCATTGCATTAAAATTGTACTTTCCCACATCATTCACTTCCTCAGTTGAGGCTTTACACTCATGAGTAGGGTGTCCTCTTCTACATATATCACAAGTTGCATGCGACTCACTTTGTATTGTAGCCATGATTTGCTTCCTTATTTCTTTAGCCATTTCATTGAGTTATACTTGCACAAATGCGTTATCATCAACTTGGTGAACATCAGTTGCTCTTCTTTTCTCGGCACTCTCATAGGGCCACTGATTTTCATCTTCAGATAACTCATCAAGAATTGTAACTATCTCATTTGGAGTCTTCTTCATCAATGGGCCTCCAACTGCATTGCTCAATGTTTTACGCAAGGCTGGTATCAATTCATCCCAAAAGTCTTGGAGTTGCATCCAGAGTTAAATTCCACTATGTTGACACTTTCGAACAATCTTCTTAACACTCTCCCATGCTTCAAAAATATTTTTCGTATCTTTCTGACATAAGTTATGGATTTCCCTTCTTAACTTGCCAGTTTTAGCTGAGTAGAAATATTTATCAAGGAATGTTCTGGTCATCTCCTCCCAAGTTCTAATTGATCCCGTGGGTAAGCTTAGAAGCCACTGCTTTGCATCATCTTTGAGTGTGAAGGTAAATGCCCTTAAGTACACTGCATCTTGGGACACACCATTATATTAAAAGGTGTTCATAATCTACTGAAATTCCATTAGATGTGTATTTGGATCTTCGTTTGGCTACCCTTTAAGGACACAACAATTTTGAAGAGTTTGAAGCAGCCCTTGCTTCAATTCAAAGTTGTTTACTACAATTGGGGGTGATATAACACTTGATCATCCTTGATTATAAACTGGTCTAGCATAAGCGCCAAGTGGTGTCCCGATCATGGGAGCTCTATTTCCAAACTAGTCTATAGCCAAGGGTTGATTTTGAGCAATTATCCGACCCCTCTCTTCTTCATAGATAATTTATGCTTCTCTAATAGCTGCTTCCTCAGCATCTCGTGCATCGTTTTCTCGTTGTTGGGCTGCCTCCCTTATTGCCAAATCTCTATTATCATCACCATTTACAGCCATAGTTTCTTTGGTTGAGGATTGCCCAACTATTGACTAATGACAATCGAAACAAAGATAAGCAAGGACGTTATCAGTGGGAGAAAATAGGGGTTGACCGAATAGGTGCAAGATAATTTGTTGGGATTTAACTCTAGATAATTCACTTCTAATGTTTAAGTGAGTCTCTCGAATTAACTCAATTCTTAGTTCAAACGTTCAGCAAAAACTCCTCTCTCGATTAAGCCTTAACCTCACGAGATGAACCAATTTAAGCACGTGAAGATATGCAAGAATGCATAATGGATTGGTAATTAGGAAAACCTCTTTTGATTATTCTCCTAACTAGGTATAATCAATAACTCAACTACCTCTCTCGATTACTAAGAAGAATTAATGAAGTCAACCAACAATATAATGCAAAGATATCACAAGTTATGCCTCTCTCGATTACATGAACAGGTGAATATAGATGTAGCAGTTAAACCATCAAACAACACTTCAATACATAACACTAGAGTTATAATCCACAAACAATCATCAATACACCAAATCCATTATACCCTAAAGAGAACTACTCCATAGATACGAAGTAATTCATCACAAATAAAGTTAAAGTATAGAAAAACATAAATTCAATCCAAATTCGTGTCTTGAGTGAGGACTGAATGATGAAATCCTTGTGCTCATGTTCTTCCAACTCCTCCTTACCCTCCTTAGGTCGAATATGTGTCAAAAGTCCAGAAAATAACGTTTTCCATGTATTTTTACCAAGTAGGGTCGGGCCTAGACGAAATCACCTTTTCCTAGCCTAAATAGGATATTTACTGTGTAAACATTGCACAGGTGTACCGCATGGGGTGACGCGCCATGCGGGGCATTAGTGGAGAAATTCAGAGAGCTCAACTTCTGTCAGGCAGCCAAAAATACAATGCTGTGTCGCACTATGCGTCGCCTATCCATATGTGGTTATCGACACCCGAATGCAATCCCGACTTAATCTTTTGGCTTTTACTTAAACTTCAAAGCTCCAAATAGCTCGAATTAGCTCTCTAACATCTACATCACTTGGAATCAAGCCTACAAGGCATAAAACACACAATAAGTGCAAAATACTCCCAATTAAAGCTCAAAACAAGTAAAGTGCAGTGAATTAGATAGCAATAAGCGACTAAAATACTTAATTATGGCCTACCATCACCTCAGTTGGACATAATTCTTCTAAGTCCAAAATGATTTCGAATTCAATCTGAATCACACCCAGGGCCCCCGGGACCCCGCCCAAACATACCATTAAGTTCCAAAACACATAACGAACCTATTCGAGGCCAAACATCACATAAAAAAACATCAAATCTACGAATCACACTCAATTCAAACCTATTGAATCCATTAACATTCAAATTCCAAAACTAAGGCCGATTTATACCAATCCAGATCTAATTGACCTCCAATTTTGCACACGTCATAAATGAAATAACGGACCTATTCCAATTACCGGAACTAAAATCTTGACCCATTATTAATAATGTCAACTCTCGTTCAAACTTCGCAACCTTCCAAACCTTCAACTTTTCAACTTTCGCCAATTCAAGCCAAAACGACCTACAAACCTCTTAATCAATATCCTAACACACTCCTAGTCCAAAGTCACTATCCAGAGCTATCAGAATCATCAAAACTCCATTCTGGGGTCGTCTATACAAAAATCAAACTCCGGTCAACTCTTTCAATTTAAGCTTCTAACTTTGGAACTAAGTGTTTCAATTCACTCCGAAACTCACCCGAAACCAAACCAACCACCACAGCAAGTCACATAACCACAATATAACATAGAGGAGGCAATGAATAAAGGAACAAGGTGAAATTACTCAAAATGACCGACCGGTTTGTTAAATCCTCCCCGTCTTAAAACAAATGTTCGTCCCCGAAACAAGTATAGAGACATACCTGAAGTGGTGAAAATATGAGGATAATGGTTACACATATAATGCTCGATCTACCATGTCGCCTCCTCGACTGGTTGACCCCTCCACTGAACCTTCACCGAAGCAATGTTATTTGACCTCAACTTTCGGACCTGCCTGTCCAAGATGGCCACCGACTCCTCAACATAAGTCAAATCCTTGTACAATTGGACTGAGCTGAAGTATAAAACATGGGACAAACCACCATGATACTTCTGTAGCATAGAAACATGGAAAACTAGGTTAACTACAGATAAGCAAGGTAGCAATACAAGGTTGTAAGCCACATTCCCCACCCTCTAAGGATCTCTAAAGGACCAATATACCTCATGATCAATTTGCCCTTCTTCCTGAACCTTATCACACCCTTCATGGGTGAAACCCGGAACAAAACCCTCTTTCCAACCATGATTGCAACATCACGAACTTTCCAATCGATAAAACGCTTCTGCCTAGACTGTGTCGTACGAAGCCGATCTTGGATCAACTTGAATTTATCTAAGGCATCTCTCACTGAGTCTGTGCCCAATAACCTATACTCACCCAGCTAATTCCAACCAACTGAGGAACGACAACGCCTCCCATATAGGGCCGCATAAGAAGCAATCTGAATACTCAATTGGTAGCTATGTTTGTACGCGAACTTTGCAAGTGGAATGAATTGATCCCAAGAACCCCGAAAATCCATAACACAAGCACAAAGCATATCCTCTGAGATCTGAATGGTGCACTCAGATTGTCCATCCATCTATGAGTCAAATGTTGTACTCAACTCAACCAGTGCACCTAACTCATGTTGTACAACCATACAAAATGGTGATGTAAATTGCGTGCCCCAGTCAGAGATGATGGATACCGGCATGCCATGAAGTCTAACAATCTCGCGGAAATAGATCTGAGCCAGTTGCTCTAAAGAATAAGTAGTCACCACTGTAATAAAATGAGCCCACTAGGTCAACCTATCCTCAATCACCCATACAACAATAAATTTCTTCAATGTTCGTGGGAGCCCAACAATGAAGTCCATGGTAACATGCTCCCATTTCCACTCAGGAATCTCAAGTCTTTGAAGCAAGCTGCCTGACCTCCGATGCTCATACATCACTTACTGACAATGTAGTCACTAAACTACATACTCCACTATGTCTTTATTCATTCTCCTCCACCAATAGTGTTGCCTCAAATCGTGATGCATCTTAGCAGCACCCGGATGAATGGAGAACCGCGAACTATGGGCCCTTTGTAGGATAAACACACGTAACCCATCCACATTGGGAACCAAAAATCGGCCCTGCATCTGCAACAAACCATCAACACAAATAGAAACCTCATTGGCATCATCGTGCCAAACCATGTCTTTAAGGACAAGCAAATGAGGGTCGTCATACTGACGCTCTCTAATGCGCTCATACAAAGAATACCAAGCAACCACGCAGGCCAGAACTTGACTGGGCTATGAAACATCCAATCTAACAAACGGATTGGCCAAGGGCTGAACATCAATGGCTAGTAGCCTCTCTACTGCTGATAGATATGCTAAACTACCTATGCTCTCCGCCTTTTGACTCAAGGCATCGGCCACAACAATGGCCTTCCCAAGATGGTATAGAATGGTGATATCTGTCATTAAGCAACTCTAACCACCTCCACTTCCTCAAATTAAAATATTTCTGTTTGAACAGATACTGGAGACTCTTGTGGTCGGTATAGACCTCATATGGGACATCATACAAATAGTATGACTAAATCTTCAAGGCATGAACAATGGCTACCAATTCTAAGTCGTGGACAAGGTAATTATTCTCATTAGCCTTCAACTGGAGAGACAAGTAGGAAATCACCATAACAACTTGAATCAACACTGCGCCAAGGCCAATACGTGATACATCACTACCCAGTGTAATACCTCGAACCCGTAGGCAACACCAACACTGGGGCTATAGTCAAAGTAGCCTTGAGCTTTTCGTAGCTTGCCTCACACTCCTCAGACCATCGGAATGGAGCACCATTTGGGATCTGTCTGGCCATAGGTGAAACAATGGATGAGAAACCCTCTACAAAATGGAGATAATGCCAGGCCAAACAAAGAAAACTCTGGATCTCAATAGCTGAAGATGGATTGGGCCAACTCTGCACTGCGTTAATATTCTTTGGTCCACCTTAATCCCCTAACTTGACACCACATGACCCAAAAACAACACTGAATAAAGCCAGAATTCACACTTTGAGAATTATGCATACAACTTCTTCTCTCTCAAGTTTTGAAGAACGATCCTCAAATGTTGCTCAAGATCCTCTCGACTTCGGGAAAATACCAAGATCATGTCAAATGTTATTCATCAGGTGCATAAATATTCTTGGGGCGTAGGTAAGACCAAATGACATCACAAGGAACTCGTAGTGACCATAAAGAGTCCTAAAGGTAGTCTTTAGAATATACGGATCCCAAATCTTTAACTGATAATACCCTGACCACAAATCAATCTTTGAGAACACTCTGGCACCCTGTAGCTGATCAAATAAGTCATCAATGCATGACAATAGGTACATGTTCTTCACTATAACCTTGTTGAACTTTCGATAATCAATACACATACGCATTGAACCATCCTTCTTCTTCACAAACAAAATCGAAGTACCCCAAGGCGACACATTAGGATGGATAAAACCCTTATGAAGCAACTCTTGCAGCTGCTCCTTCAAATCCACCAGTGCTATATGATATGGTGGAATAAAAATGGGTTGAGTTCCCGGAAACAAGGCAAAACCAAAATCAATATCTCTATCAGTGGCGGGTATCACCACACTCAAAGCAAGCTCTCAGTGGGCATAGATACTGGAACTGGCTCGGGCATATTTGGCTGGACTGACCACTAAAAGCACTGCATGCAAGAGGTGTGCTAGAAAGTGGCGGTGCATAATGGGTAAGCTGAGACCTTGCAGTAGCTAGAGTACCACTAGAAGCTGGAAGTGATGAATTAACTAGACGGCTCACATAGACTCTACAATGATGGGCTGCTACTGGGGCACGGGTACCACTATATCCTCCAGAATCCTGAGGCCTTTTGGCCTCCCTGTCCTTTCTCTCACGGCCTGGTATACCCTCCAACCTCCGTGCAATATTTACCATCTACTGATATGGGGTATCGGTCTCCAACTCTCGAGCCATGCTAAATCTAATACCATAGTTAAGCCTCTCGATGAATCGAAAAACTCGTTCTCTAACTAAAGAAACCAAGGCAGCTGCTTGTCTAGACAGCTCACTGCATTTGATAGCATACTCTAACACTGTCATAGTACCCTAGCACAATTGCTCAAGCTCCATGTGTCATGCATTCCGAAGGCTCTGGGGAACAAACTCTCTTAATAACCTCTTTGAAAACTGAGTCCATGCAAATGAAGCTGCATCAGCTGGGTTACCCTCCTCATAAGCCCGCCACTACTAATACACTACTCCTAACAGTTGTAATGTAGTAAAAGCTACCCCGCTCTTTTCTACAATCCCATGGTGCGTAAAATACAATGGTGCTTCTCTAGAAAACCATGTGCATCCTTAGTAACTAGGCCATTGAAAGTAGGAGGATGATACTTCATGAACCTCTCTAGTTTAAGCTACTCTTCCTCAGATGCAAGTGCCCTAATCTCGGGCTGAACCTAAATAATAGGTTGTGATGGCATAACCTCTGGGACCTGATCAACATGGACCCATACTCTGGAGTACAGGCCACAGGAGTCTGAGCTCCTCCCCCCACCCCCACTCCCAGCCTAATAAGTGGCTGGTGTAAGAGGAATCAATCCTGCCTAAGCTAGAGTACCGAACATGCTCAAGAAATATGCGAGGGTCTCCTGAAGTGCAGGGGTGGGAATAGGAACCTCGGGTTCCTGGCCCCCAACTAGAGCTTCTGGTGACTCCTCTATCGCAGGTGGGACTAGTGGTCTAGCTGCACCACGGCCCCCTCTTCAGCTTCTGCCCCGGCCCTGGCCACTCGGGGCTCTAGTAGGGGGTGCATGTGTCTGATCATGGGATCCCGCGATGCGTGTCCTCACCATCTGTAGGAGAATATAAAGATAATGATTTAGAATTTTGAAGTCAACAAATTCGCACGATAAGGAATAAAACATGTTAAGTTTCCTAACAGTTTTGTAGCCTCTCGAAAATAAGTATAGACATCTCTGTACTGATCTGCAAGACTACTAAATCTGCTTATGACTCGCAACACCTATTAAGATTATCTAGTCTTAGAGACTAGTTGCCATCACCACATATTAAAGTGGGAATTTGGAGCCGTAACACATTGGTAGGAAAGCCCTAGGTGCATAGGTGCTATGAGTCATAAGAATGTTTAATAGAGTTATACGGATCGGTACAGAGACGTCGGTACTTATCTTTGTGAGGCTAAAAACTATTAGGTAGAGCCGCATATATGGAGATTTGGATCGTACAAATTTTTGATTTATAAATTTGAGCCTTTGTCTTTCTATTACCTCTCATTTGGAGAAGACATGCACTATTAGATCATATGATCAAACACCCTCACCCCATGCTAGAGCCGCGAGAAGACAGGTCCGGGGTAGAGACCGATGAGGGACACATGTTGTAACTATAGCACGTGCCCGTGAGCGACTGAGGAGCCACTAGAAGCTTTGCTTGGGGAACAGGAACTCGAGGCACCTGTTATTACCCATGTGCTTCAGGAGACCCTATCACACTTCCTAAGCATGTTCGGTACTTTAGGTCAGGCAGGAGTGATCCCGGTTTCTCTAGCTACATCTCAGGATAGGGGAGGAGCTCAGACTCCCACGACCCGTACACCAGGAGTGTAGGCTATCTGATGTAGCCCCACTCCCTTGGGCTTAATTTTTAGATATGTTCATGAGAGAGATATTGCCCCAGACCCTCCGGAATGCATGGGACGCAGAGTTTGAGCAGCTGCATTAGGAGGCTATGACAATATCAAAGTATGCCATCAAGTTCAGTGAGTTGGAGACAGATACTCCAATTCAGCAGGTTTTACAGTTTGCCTGGGGGATAGATGGTATGAGAGGCCGTGAGAGGGAGGATGGGGAGGCCAAGAGACCTTTAGATTTTGGAGGATATAGTGGTACCCATGATTTATTTGTAGTTCATCATGTAAGAGGCTATGTGAGTCGACTAGTGTATTCAGCAATCCCAGCTACTCGTAGTGCTCCTATTATACTGAGGTCTCAGGTCACTTATTTTTCATAGCCACTTTCTACTACACCTCCTACATGTGGTGCCTTCAGCGATTAGTCTAGCCGACTAGGCCAGAGTCAGTTCTGGCAGCCACGCCCATAGAGAGGTTATTTCAATTGTGGGATATCAGGCATATGTTGAGGTACTGTCCCATGCATAGGAAAGGAGCACCTCCACAGGCTACACAGGCTCCACGGATTTCATAGGGTTCAACAGACTATGGTTACTGCTCCTGTTGCTTCCCCACCTACATCGCCATCTAGGGGTAGAGGTAAGGCGGGTAGAGGCTACCCTAAAGGGGGAGGCCAGGATTGTTTCTATGCTTTTCTAGTAGGATGGAGGTTGTTGCTTTGGATGCGGTCATCAGAGGTAGTGTTCCAGTCTATCATAGTAATGCATCAGTTTTATTCGATCCTGGTTCCACTTATTCATATGTGTCATCTTACCTTTCTCAGTATTTGTATATATCTCGCGATTCTTTGAGTCTCATGTATATGTGTCCTTGACTGTGGGAGATTATATTGTTGTAAAACGTATTTACTGGTTGTGTTTAGTCACTATTGGTGGTTATGAGACCAATGTTGATCTATTGCTGCTCAGTATGGTAGATCTTGATGTGATCTTTGGCATGGATTGGTTGCTACACTATCATGCTATTTTGGATTGTCATGCCAAGACAGTGAAATTGGCTGTGCTAGGGTTGTCGCGGTTGGAGTGGAGGGGTACATTAGATTATATTCCTAGAAGAGTTGTCTCTTTTCTAAAGGCATAACAAATTGTTGAGAAGGGGTATGAAGCATATCCAGACTTTGTGAGGAATGTTAGTGCTAATACTCCTAGCATTGAGTCTGTTCCGGTAGTGAGGGATTTCAGAGATGTGTTCCCACCAGACCTACTGGGCATTCCTCCAGATAGGGATATCAAATTTGGTATTGACTTGGTGCCGGGCACTCATCCCATTTCTATTCCACCATAATGTATGGAACCAGTGAAGTTAAAGGAATTAAAAGAACAACTTTAGGAGTTTCTTGATAAGGTTTTCATCCGATCGAGTGTCTCGCCTTGGGGGTGCTCCAGTTTTATTTGTGAAGAAGAAAGATGGATTTATGAGGAGGTGTATTGATTACAGGCAGCCAAACAAAGTTACAATCAAGATCAAATACCCACTACCCCGCATTGATGACCTATTTGATCAGCTTCAAGGTGCTAGGGTGTTCTCGAAGATTGATTTGAGGGAAGGTTATCATCAGTTGAAGATCCGGTATTCAGACATACTGAAGACTACTTTTAGGCCTCGCTATGTCCACTATGAGTTTCTAGCGATTTCATTTGGGCTGACCAACACCCCGACATGATTTATGATGTTGATAAACAATGTGTTCCAGCCATATCTTGATTCCTTTGTCATCGTATTCATTGATGATATGTTGGTGTATTCTTGCAGTCGGGAGGATCATATGCATTACTTGAGGATAGGGCTCTAGACCTTGAAGGAAAAGAAGTTATATGTAAATTTCTCCAAGTGTGAGTTTTGGCTTGATTCAGTGACGTTTTTGGGTCATGTGGTGTCTAGTGAGGGGAATTAGGTGGATCTAAAGAAGGTGGACACAGTTCAATGTTGGCCCAGACCATCTTCTGCTACTGGGAGCCATCGCGATATCCTAAGGTGAGAATTTGGAGTTGTGCAGAAAGAAAGGCTTTGTTTTCTAGCTGTTGCACGGTTACGCATGCAAATTATGGCAGAGGCACATAATTCCATGTACACCATTCATCCAGGCTCTACTATGATGTACCATGATCTTAATCAGATTTACTGGTAGGACGGAATGAAACATGACATCGCAGAGTTTGTGGTGTAGTGTCCTAACTGCCAACATGTAAAGTTTAAGAACCAGAAGCATAGAAGTTTGTTATAGGAGATATAGATCCCAACATGGAAGTGGGAAGCAGTGAATATGGGCATTATCACAAGCCTGCCTCGTACGCGGAGCATGTATGATTCTATTTGGGTTATAATTGACAGGCTTACTAAATAAGCTCATTTCTTGCGTGTTAACACAACCTACACAGAAGAAGATTATGCCTGATTGTATATCAGGGAGATTGTATGCCTCCATGGTGTTCCAGTATCTATCATTTCAGACAGAGGCGCATAGTTTACAGCTAACTTCTTACAATCATTCCAGAAAAGTTTAGGGACGCAAGTGAATTTTAGTACAGATTTTCATCCCCATATAGATGGACATGTCGAGCAGATCATACAGACACTCGAGGATGTGTTAAGGGTGTGTGTGCTAGATTTCAAAGGCAGCTTGGATGAACACTTACCGTTAATAGAGTTTGCATACAATAATGGTTATCATTCCAGCACATAGATGGCGCTTTATGAAGTTTTGTACGGGCGCTAGTGCAGATCACCCGTAGGATGGTTTGAAGTTGGTGAGTCTCAGTTGATAGGCCCATATTTGATCCAATAGGTTGTGGATAAGGCTAAGCTGATTAGATAGAGATTGCTAGCAACCCAGATTCGTCAGAAGTCATATACAGACAATTGACGCCGAGCTCTAGAGTTCCAGGTTGGCGATTGGGTTTTCCTGAAGGTATCACCTATGAAACGTGTTTTGAGGTTCGGAAAGAAGGGAAATCTTAGTACTAGGTATATAGTTCCATACCAGCTCATCAAACAAGTTGGTCATATAGCATATGAGTTGGACCTTTGAGCAGACCTCCAGGAGGTACATCCTGTGTTTCATGTCTCCATGCTTTGGAAGTGTGTTCGAGATCCTTCCAGAGTTGTACCAATTGATGAAGTACAGATCCCCGTCCAGTTGACTTACGAGGATATACCTGTTTCCATTTTAGATCGGCAGGTTTCGTCAGTTGAGGATGAAAGATATTCCTCTAGTGAAAGTCTTATGGCGGAGCAATAATGTGGAAGAGATGACTGTAACACCCCGAAAATTTAGAAGTGTTTTAAGATCATTAAGAAGATTCGCAGGTACTAATTATATTAATTCGGGTATGAACAAGACTAATAATATGAATGATATCAATTGAACATGATAATATATATATATATATATATATATATATATGAGGTGTATTAAGAATGGTTTATGGTGTAAGAAGATCCCCAAGGCTAAGTCAAGTTAGAAATTATATGATGGGGTAAAGTTTCAAGTGAGTCCGCACAAGACCTAATTTCAAACAAGAATAAATATCAAGATATGACATTTTATATGGTTTATGAAATATCAAATGAAAGGTATATGTGTCTAGTTTCTAAATCTTCAAACCCTTCATCATTTGGAGATTCCATAAGACGTTATGACCTTTTTACTAAAGGGTGATAGAATAGCTACGCGAGTCTTGCGTAGCCTATGCACCATAGCAGCGTAGCCTACGCACCATTGCATAGGCAAATCCAGAAACTTCCAATTGAAGGTGAATGGAAGTCCACCCTACGTAGCCTTTGTGCGTAGCCTACACTACTTCAATGGTCATTTTAAGGAGCTGAAAAAGGGGTTTTAGAGAGAGAATGTGTTAGTTCTTTGTCTTGGAATGGATTTCTAGAGAGAAGGAGGAGCTCTTCCACCATGGATACACTTCAAGGTACGTTAGTTTTTCACAAGGATGACTATATAACATCATTTAGTGATAACACTAACATTATTATGGATTAAATCCATAGGAAATGGGTTGAATCTTCAAGAACACCAAAGAGAGGAAAAGTGAGATTCTTCCACCAAGAGGTAATCCCTTCGCTTGAGCTTCATATATATGTCATATTGGAGTATGGGTAGTATGTTTATGAGTTTTATTTGAAGTTATAATGGGATATTGTATGAACCATAAGGGTGGGTCTTCAGAATACAATTTTTGGATAAAGAAGAAGATGAATAGTGATGAATTGATATAAATACATATGTCTTGAGTTTCTAATGATTCCAATAGACTTTATAACTTAATTGATGAACGAATTTAGTTGGAAATCACCATTTGTATAATATACAACACTAGTTCTTGAAATGAATGTTCTTGAACCTAGAGTTTTGTTGGAGAAGGCAATGAATAGTGACTTGATGATGTTGGGTAATTAATATAGAATTATTAATGACTCCAAATGAGTATTAAATGATAAGAATTAAATTGAATGGGCTAATGGATGAACCTATTGGATAATTTGGGATGGTTAAAGGCATGTTGCCGAATTGTGAGGCCTAAATAGATATTTATGAATCTTTTCATATTTATTTTGATGTAGTTGGGATATCTAATAGTAGGTATTGAATTGTGGGTGATATTTGGACATTTTAATCAATTGGAGCACTGTAGTATTTTCGGAGCTTGAAGGTTGAGATTGAGATTGCTAGGATTTTCGAAACGTTGTAGTAATTTAAGGAAAGCTCAAATCGAGGTATGTTGGCTAAACTCCTCTCTCAGAATTGAATCCCATGGTATCCATGTAATTTATGTAAGTCCCAAGTGGCTCACTATAAAAAAACTTCGCTATTCCGAATGAGTTGTGTTGAAAGCAATATGTTCAATATGTATACCAAATGCTTTTATCATGTTATGTTATCATTTGAGAATGTATTCAAAGTGTGAGTTGTGCATTAAAAATATTTCGACTTCAAGCCAAGTCCAAACGAAGGCTATTATGCCAAATCTTATGAAAACTCTCTATGTGCCTAAGACACTTAAGTGCTCACATCTGTACTAAATACGTTGATTTAAAATATCTTGTTATGGATGATGATGATGAGGTTTGAAAGTGAAAAAGGTGAGCATGAAATACTAAATACGGCCGATGTGCCAAGAATGATTTTATAATTGTGGCCACTAGTTCCAATGAAATGAAAACATGTGAAATGAGTATGAATTGGGATGATTGGTATAAAAAGGATGATGTCTCAAATAAGATGGCCTAGTCGATCGGGTCGTGATCGGACACCATACCGCACACATGGTGGTGATTGTACTAGAAATTGTAAATTAAAATTATTATTGTGGTTGATGTCTCTAATGAGATAGCCTAGCTGATCGGGTCGTGATCGGACACCATACCGCACACATGGTGGTGATTGTACTAGAAATTGTAAATTAAAATTATTATTGTGGTTGATGTCTCTAATGAGATAGCCTAGCTGATCGGGTCGTGATCGGACTCCATGCTAAAAGTATGATAGTATTGGTATTGTGAATATTGGTATCGTAAACGGTGGCATATTGGCATTAAAGATCTCCCAACATAAGATATGAAAATTAATTTGAACATTGTCTTGATCCTAATTTGAGATTTGATGTTGTTTATGGCTTCCAGTGATATTATGATTGTTATTCCTTGTATTATTTATCATTCTATTGAGAGGGTGTTTTGTCATTCATGCTAGTACTATTTCATATGTACTAACGTCCATTTTGCTGAGGGAGATGCATGAGCTATTGATCAATGATAGCGGTACACTCTCTTCCTAGCTGACTTGGTGAGCCCCACTTCATTTCGTGGTCACGTATCTTTTGTTCCTTGTGTATGGTGTTTGAGGTATAACCGGGGCCTTGTTGCCGGTATTATCATAGTACTCTTTTGTATCTATTAGAGGCTCCGTAGATAAAGTGTGGGTTGTATATTGGTGCTGGGGAAGTTAAACCATGTTATGTTGTGCTGGAATTATTTATTCCATTTTAGACCATGAAAATGTGTGTAATTGGAGACTTTAAAATGAAGTAACTTATGGTAATAAATTGGAATAGTATACATGGTCTCCTTATCGTATAATTAACAAAAATATGTATTTGTTTTATATTCATAAGTGAGTTTGGGTAGAAAGTATCTAATATGCTTGCTTGACCGGGTTCACTCGGTTGAGCGCCGGTCGCGTTCCCGGAGTTCGGGCGTGTCAATGACTTGGGATGATGAGAAGAATATGAGATCTAGATATTTGTAGCTCTTCACTACTCCAGGTATGTAACAGATATTTCATTAATGCTTCTGTATACCTCAGTCAACATTCGAGGATGAATGTTCTTAAGGGGGTGATTGTTACACTTCGTACTTTTGTAATGTCGTATATTGTATAAATTACGTTCTAAGAATGATTTAAATTATTTTAAAGTCTTAATATGACTATATACAATGTTTGGATATAGAATATAAAGTTTGGGAAAATCAGATTTATGTTACGGAAAAATCGACTAAGTATTTGCCTTGTAACAAAGCTTTTTGAGCAATGTATTTTGGGGACATATTATATACCTAATTGAAGGTCTTAGAAATTAGTTTCCAATGTTATTGACTGTTCGTTCATACGACGTTCGGATAGAGAGATATGAGTGTCTGAAGAAGGGTCGGTGAAGCACACATATGGTTGACTTTTCAACCTTACTATAAATAGAATACTTAGTCTTCTTTTTACTCACTTTCAAGAAAATTCATGCACACAAAGAGCTTACATATCTATTCAAGAAGTTCCTTAGGGTTTTAAAGCAAGTCCATCCGCAACTCAAAAGCATGAAGTAGGCACATCAATGCGATCATTACGACATAGGTAAGACTTTGTTGTCCTCCTTTCTCCTTATAACTCGAGTTTTGGAAAGCAATTTTTGGCTGCAAAAGATTGTCCCCTCGGTATCTTGACTGTACACTCATAAGGAAGGTATTGGATCAAAGGAAACAAAGTTTGGAAGAAGGAGCACAAGATATATGTAGTGTTTTTGTTTCATTTTCGGCATGATTTGGTTTAACTATGTTCTAGCCTTTCTTTTTAATATTTTAAGAGTTTCTCAAGGGAAATTTAAGCATGTATTGTATACTTGTATAGTATTAAATTCCATATATAAATTATGGAAGAAACTAGTTTAGGTTGGAACTTCAAAATACAACAAAAAATAAAAAGGGCGAATTGCCCATTTGGCCTATGCCATCCGGACTTCCGTTTGTTCTGTTCTTTTGATGTTTTTAGGTATACCTACCCCCCCCCCCCA
>AWOL01S0077418.1:19772-31760 GCA_000715115.1 Nicotiana otophora | reverse complement strand
TTCTTTTGATGTTTTTAGGTATTCCTACCCCCCCCCCCCAATATGATCCTAATATATTCAGTTCAGATTATATAAGCTTAATTATCATGTTTTGATTTTTATATTATTCCTAAATAATATTTGGACTTTCATGTTACAAGTTAGCTAATATGAGCCGACAATACGTTCATAATTGTGTTTTGTTGATAGTTAGAAACTATTGTGGATAACTGGATCTCATTTAGTTTGATGTTATCATCTTGGACGGTATCCATTCCTGTGTATATTGTAGTGCTTGTTATGTTTTGTGGGGATCATCCAGTTTTAGGGGAAACTCTTTGAAATTCGAAGAGTTGGACAAATTTTGAGTTCCTTGGTTCTAAATTGATTCTAGAGGGATACTAATGAGTTAATAACCTTACTATATCATATACATTCTGCGTTTCTCCCTAAAATGGGGATGGTCTCCTCCGTCAAACTTATGGATGACGAGCGTCAGATTATGTTTTCCCTTTATGGTTTCCTTCATGAGCTCTTGAGTCCATATGTTGTTGCCACACATGTTATGCCACATACATGCTTACATTGATCATGCTGGTGGGATATAGCCCATAATGCCAGCGAGACCTATACATTATATACTAGGGGAGATAGCCCATAACACTAGTCGGGCGTATTGAATATATATTTACCTGTTGAGGGGGATATAGCCCATAACGCCAACCAGGCATGTTATATATGCGTTATAGCAATAGTTGTATTTCACGACTATACATAAGGCTAGTTCAGATGTACAATTACCTGATTGGGGGGATATAGCCCATAATGCCAGACATGTACCGGTTCAGATAGTAGTTCAGTTGCAGCACAATTTCTGCTTAAACTTCGGTTCAGTTCAGATCAGTTGCTAGTTCAGACTCTTTTTTTAGGTTTTAACTTATATTCAAATGTCGAGCTTAAAGTAATACTTTAGTACCTTTTATATATGCTTTCCACCTTATGTACTTTGTACACACCGTACTCACATCCCTTCCAGGATACTGTGTTTCGTACCGCGTAGGTACAAATAGTTCAGCGCTTGAGCCACATCAATAGGCCATCCACTAGTTGTTGGAGTCACTCCGCTTACTCCTAGAGTTACTTATCTTTTGGTATGTGTATAGTCAGCTAGTTTGGGTATGGAGGGGTCCTATCCCATCGAGTACTTGTTCAATTTCGCACTTCTAGAGTCTTGTAGATATGCACCAGTGCAGTTAGTATGTTTTTATATGTTAGCTTGTGTTAGCCTTGTCGACTTTCTAAATTGTACAGTTCTTATCAGTTATGCTTGTGCTTGTTCAGTGTATTTGCTTATATTCATGATTAGTAGATTATCAGGGTTCAGTGATGATCGGCACTAAGTATTGTTTATCATTTGCGGCCCTAGGCTGGGTCGTGACAAACTCGTCGCATGCGCGTCTAGCCACCCTTATCTCACCGCATGTGCATCACAAATGAAATACCTCCCTTATGTTGCCGCATGTGCATCACAAATGAAATTCCTCCCTTATCTCGCCGCATGCGCGTCTTCAATCAATCCACACAACATGTACCTATGTTCCACAATTATCACAATAATACAAGATAACAATTCATCATCAATCGACACATTCTTATAACTCATCAATATAGCGTGCAAGGACATGATAACCACCAAAGTACAGATAAAACATGACTATTGTTAAATCAAGTATAGAAACAAAGTTCAAGTAGAAACCCAAAGAATCACATATGTTTTATAGGGCGTACGCGTCCCAAACAATACATATTACAAGAACAAGTCCGGACGTGTGTTCATAACCTACGTGGATCTATCCTCAAACCAAATAGAGCATAAGTCTCAAGATTTTCTCACCATGTTCAACATAAGATACCAATAACCTCAACATTTCTCTAGCATGGTTTATATTACTCATGAAGTTGAATAATTTAATAACACACGGAATCAAGTAAAACACACAACCAAATAAGGCATATAGTAAGCTTGAATCTGCCTCGAGCATGAATACCCATCACACATGTATATACGTTTGTCACCTTTATCTATACATCACCCACGCGTGCAGCAAACAATATAAAATAGTTTGAAAAATTCCCTCAACCAAAGCTAGGCAAGAAAATTACCTCAAACAAGCCAAATAAATACTCAAAAGTAGCTTTTTCTTTAGAAATCACCTCTTTCTGGTTCTAATCTAGCCAAAACTGACTTGATAACATCAAACGATGCAAAAGAAAGCAATTTTAATTAATAGCGTTGCAATCTTTACTCATTTCTAAAAAGTCAACAAAAGTCAACCCCAAACTCGTTCAGTCAAAATCCGAGTCGAAGGGTATATCAAGACTACACATAACTCCACGAGTCCAAATATATGATTAGTTTATAAAACTGAGTCCAATTCTACCCTCAAATCTCAAATTTTTATTTTTAAAAACATAGTCAAAATCCCCAAACATTCTCTTCAAAATTTCATGATTTTGACGTAAAAATCCATAAGTATTAAGTTATAATATCAAAATTGATTCAAAATCATTTACCCAATAGATATGTGTGAAACTTCCCTCAAAATATCGTCTCCAACCGAGTCTAGGGCTCAAAATGTAACAAATAAGACAAAAGGCATGTTTGGCCAACCTGGAAAAATCTGTTTATTTTGAGAAGTGTTTTTTCCAAAAGTACTTTTTGAAGAAGTACTTTTGGAGAGAAGCAGTTTCTGTTTGCTAATCAATCTGAAAACACTTTTGAGCAATAATTTATATTTGGCCAACCTTTTCAAAAAGTGCTTTTAAGTATCAAATTACGAATAAACAAATGAACATATTTACTTAATAGTTAATATTATATGAATAAATAAACAATCTCAAATATTTATTATTAAAGATAATAATTAATTTGTTTCATTTTATTTAAGTAAGATATGAAAATAAAATAAACAAAAATACTTTAATTATTTCAAGAGGATTTAAATATATCAAAAAAATCATTTAACAATTATAAATCATCCATTCCAAATGTCACCATATATTAGAAAATTATCCTAAAAATAAAAAGAAATATCAATACACTAGGAGAGTTCAATAATATAATCTCTAATTGTAAGTATTAGGTTTAAAATAAGCAAGGTTATTTTACTATATACCATATTTGTCTAAGGGTATTTTTGGTAAGAAAAAAATCAAAACTGCTTCTGCTTCTGGGGAGAAGCTACTTCTTTTTGCTTATCTAAAACTGCTTCTGCTTCTTCGTAAAAGCACATTTTTCCCCAAAAAAATTTTCCAAAAACCTCAAGTTGAGAAAAATGTGTTTTTCGAGAAAAAAAAACACTTTTGGGGTGGGGAGAAGCTTGGCCAAACAGGCTATAAGTCTCGAAATCCCAGCTATATGTTGAGCTGCAGATGTCGCATTTGCGACCAGAGGTTCCCAATTGCAGATGGGACAATAAGCTCGCAAATGCAAGCTGTCCACAACCCATCCAATGTAGCAAATGCGGAACCCTCATTGCAAATGCGAACAGGGCCAGAATTCCAGGATTCAACAAAACCATCTAAAACGCGTCTGGAACTCACCCAATCCCCTAGTAACCCACACCAACCATCCACACATGTATTTAAACCTCATACAAACTCGCTCGCATGTTGGATCATCAATATAGCATATAAAACCACAAATCGAACACCAAGACACATCAAAATCACAATGAAACTCAACTACTTTTAAAATCACAACCAAGCGTCTCATTCCCGTTAAACCAATCCGGATGAGACAAAACATTGGACACAAGTTTCAAATGACAAACGGATCTATTCCAAGCCCTGAAACCAAAACTCGAACCCGGTATCCACAAGGTCAACTCTCGGTCAAACTTGTAAAATTTCTAAACCTTCAAATGCCAACTTTCGCCAAAAAGAACCAAATCAGCCTAGAAACCTCAAAATCTAAATCCAGAAACATGCCTAAGTCCAAAATTACCATACGAATCTATTGGAATCATCAACACACGATTCAGAGATAATAAAATTCAAACTTTGGCTAACTCTTCAACTTAAAGTTTCTAAATTGAAAATTACCCTTCATAATAATTCCCGAACTTCATGTAAATCAAAACCAACCTCTAACGCAAGTCTTAACACATCATATAAAGCTACCCAAGTCCTCAAACTACCAAACAAAATGCTAAAGCTCAAAACGATTGGCTGGGTCGTTACATTCTCCGCCACTTAAACGTACGCTTGTCCTCAAATGTGCCAAAAGTCACTTCAAAGCCATCGAATCACATAACCATGAGTGATCCCACGTCACCTCAATCCATAAAATCCCATCAACTCAATATTGACTGAAGATTCTTTCTTCAACCTTAACCTCTAAGACTTAGAAACAAATTTCGATATCTAGGACTCCTTCTAAGATCTGATTCCTACATATACATAATGTATCAATCTCACACGGCTAAAACAATTCATAAATAAATTCACAAGATATAACCACATAACGGTACCCATCACTCACAAGCCCATAGCAATATCTCAAACCACAATAGATGCTCATTATTGAACTCGGTACCGGTAACCTACCTCATATCAAATAAAACCTAGTTCCAAACCTTCGTAACACTTCTAATGATATAAGAAACATGCAAAAACTCTTAACCACTCATCAGATTAACATATCATGGAATTCTCTCGCTCGACACGAACCATTGCCAAACTCTAAGCTAATTAATGACATTCTTATCCCAACATAGCTTAACCATGTCTGATCACACTAATTCCAGGTCCAGTGACCTCATCCCACCCTATACAAAAGTCATAGGTGATGCAATAGGCGAGAAACCCTCCACGAAGAGACGATAATAACCGGCCAAGCCAAGAAAACTCCGAATCTCAATAACAGAAGACGGCTTGGGCCAACTCTGAACTGCCTCTATTTTCTTCGGATCCACCTTAATCCCTTCACTAGACACTATGTGTCCCAAGAATGCCACCGAACTAAGCCAGAACTCACACTTAGAGAATTTGGCATAAAGTCTCTCCTCTCTCAATCTTTGTAATACAATACCCAAGTGTTGTGCATACTCCTCCTAGCTACGTGAGTACACCAGGATATCATCAATAAATACTACGACAAATGAATCAAGATATGGATGTAATACACTATTTATCAAGAGCATAAATGCCGCTGGGGCATTAGTTTGACCAAAAGACATCACAAGAAATTCATAGTGGCCATAACGAGTTATGAATGCCGTCTTTAGAATATCTGAATCCCGAATTTTGAACTGGTGAAACCCAGATCGCAAATCAATTTTGGAGAACACCCCCGCTCCCTGAAACTTGTCAAATAAGTCATTAATACGCGGCAAGGGATATTTATTTTGAGTGTAACTTTGTTGAACTGCCTATAATCGATGCACATCCGCATAGTACCATATTTTGTTTTCACAATCAGAACCGGTGCACCCCAAGGTGACACACTAGGCCTAATAAATGCCTTTTCAAGGAGTTCCTGAAGTTCCTCTTTCAATTCTTTTAATCAGCTGGTGCCATACGATACATAGGAATAGAAATGGGCTGAGTGCCCTGCACCAAGTCAATACCAAAATCAATATCCCTGTCAGGTGGCATACCCGGCAGTTCTATAGGAACTACATCCGGAATGTCTCGCACGACCGGTACTGAATCAATAATAGGAGTATCTGCATCAACATCTCTCACAAAGGCCAAATATGACAAACATCCCTTTCCAACCATATGTTGGGCCTTCAAATAAGAAATTACCCCGCTAGGAACAAAATCTAGAGAACCTCTCCATTCAACCTTTGGCAACCCCGACATCATCAACGTCATGATTTTTGCGTGACATTCCATAATAGCATGACATGGAGATAACCAATCCATACCCGGGACTACATCGAAATCTACCATACCGAGTAATAAGAGATCAACTCTAGTCTCCAGTTCCCCAATAGTTACCACACACGATCGATACACACGGTCCGCAGTAATAATATCGCCCACAGGTGTTGATACACATACAGGTGAAAACAAGGACTCACGGGGCATATCCAGGTAATGAGCAAAATATGATGATACATATGAATAAGTGGAAACAGGGTTAAATAATATAGAAGCCTCCTTATGGCACACTGAAACAATACCTGCGATCATTACATCTGAAGCAATAGCATCTAGCCTGGCAGTAAAAGCATAGAATCAAGCCCGACCGCCACCTAACCGGTCTCCCCCTCTTGGGCGACCCTTAACTGCCTAACCTCCATCTCGAGCTAGCTGGGCGAGTGGTGTAACTGCTGGTGCTGTTGGTCGAGAACTGTACTGTAGAGCCCTACTCAACAACCTAGGACAATCACTCTTGAAATGACCCAATTCTCCGCACTCGAAACAACCCCTCCTCTGATGGAACTGCTGCTCCTAATAACCCGAGGAATTACCTGTAGAAGACTGAGCAGATGAGGCATGATGAGAACTCTACGATGGTAGTGAACTGAATGAAGACTGGCCTGAGTGAGCACTATAAGAACCGTGGCTAGCTGATACATCACGAAGAGTTGGACGAGTCGCCTGAGCGTGTATGAAGGAACGACCCCTACTGTAGTAAAACAGACTCCATGAAGGAACGCCGCTGAAATCACCTGAACCACGAGGCCTCTTAGCCTCCCTCTCAATATATTCCTAACTATGAACCATCTCAATCCAACGATCAATCTCGACCACCTCGTCGAAAGTAGCACCAGACACACTCTCTCTAGTCATAAGTAATCGTAGCTCAAAAGTGAAGCCATCTATGAACCTCCTGATCCTTTCTCTGTCTGTGGGAATCAACCAGATAGAATGACGGGCCAACTCTATAAATCTCATCTCATACTGTGTCACAGGCATATCACCCTGACGAAGCTGCTCGAACTGCCTGCGTAGCTCCTCTCTACGGGACTGAGGCACAAATTGCTCCAGGAATAGACCGGAGAACTGCTGTTAGGTAAGAGGTGCTACACTGACCGGCCTACACCTCTCGTAAGAATCCCACTATCTGAAGGCAGCCCCAGAAAATGGAAAAGTAGTGAACAATACCCCACTGGTCTCCAGAATACCCGTTGTCCGAAGCATCCGTTGACACCTATCTAGAAAACCCTGAGCATCCTCTTACTGGGCTAGTAGTACCCCCGGTATCTGAAGTCCTTATACTACCTGGTCTGGAGTACGGGTAACTGGGGTATGAGTACCTCCCCCGGTCTGAGAAGTGGTAGGTGCGGCTTGAGCCAAAACCCCTTGAGCAAGACCAGTACAAACTGTCAATATATGGGCCAGAGCCACCTGAAGGCCTGAAATCACAATAGGTGTAGCTGGTGCCTGAGTTGGTCCCGCGGCTCAACTGTATTCGGAATCTGCTCCTAAGCTGGAGCAACTGGTAGTACTACAGGTGCTGCTCCAATAGCTACACGAGCTATACCTCGACCCCTACCTCATCGGCCTCTACTATGACCCCGGCCTCGCGCGACCCTAATTGGTGGCACTGATGGCTGGCCGTCCGATCCGGTAGTACGTGTCCTCACCATCCGTGAGAGAATAGAATAACAAATATTTAGTTTTTCGGAATCAACAAATTCGCACTACAGAATACAAGAAAGTGAAATTTTCCTAAGGGTTCTGCAGCCTCTCGCACATAAGTACAGACGTCTCCGTACCGATCCGCAAGACTCTACGAAACTTGCTCATGACTCGTGAGACCTATGTAACCTAGGCTCTGATACCAACTTATCACGACCCAAAATTCTAACCTGTCATGATGGCGCCTATCTCAATACTAGGCAAGCCGACAATCTCAATAAACCACAATTTCTTGGAAGTTTGAAAATACAATTTTTAAACACAATCCACAAATCTTGCAAATACCGATACAAACACTCCCAAAACCTTGCGTCACTGAGTACATGAGCATCTAATATGAATACAAGTTTGGACAATATGGTCCATAACAGTCTGAGACCAAATATAGTAAATAAGGATAGGGAAAGAGAGGCAAGGTCCGAAATACGACAGCTACCTCAGAATCTCCGAAAAATCAACTGTGCGAAAGAATCAACACCCGCTATATCCGGAAACACCTGGATCTGCACACGAAGTGCAGGGTGTAGTATGAGTACAACCAACTCAACAAGTAATAATAATAAATAAGGAACTGAAGATAGTGACGAGCTACACAGTTATAGTTCACTTTTAGTAATTCCAGCAAAGAATAGACATGCTTTCAAATCCACCAGTTTAAGTCAAATAAGTTTTATACAGTTCAAGTTCATGTAATTCGGATATAAAATCATTCAGAGAATTACACAACAATGACAGATAGAAACTAAGTGCAACAACAAATGAAAACCAAGTACAACCTCTCAGGACAACAATCACTCACTGGGCTCCCTACCCTCAGCACTCACACTCAATGGGTACCCGTGCTCACTAGGGGTGTACAAACTCCGGAAGGGCTCCTACATCCCAAGCGCTATAATACGCATGGATAACTCACATGCTATAATATCCTGCACGGACAACTCACGTGCTATAATATCCATACCCTACCGACAAGCCCTCGACCTCACTCAGTCATCAACCTCTCTAGTCTCTTGGGCTCTCGGAAATCACAAATATAATCTCAAACAAAGATAACATAGTGTATCAACAAATATCAAGAAAGATCGAGGCATGATATGCAAGTAAAATCATGTCTGAGTACAAGAAAACAATTAGCAAATATTTCAATAAGTATGCGACTTCTGCGGGTCCCAACAGTACTATCACATAGCTTAAGCATGATTTATAGTCAAATTTCTTCAACACATAGATAGCATATAGCTAACAAAAAGTTATTCAACTTTACAGTCTCACGGGATGGACCAAGTCACAATCCCCTCGGTGCACGCCCACACGCCTGTCACCTAGCATGTGCGTCACCTCCAAAATAATCACATGACACAAAATCCGGGGTTTCACCCTCAACTAACGTGCACACCAAATACCACCTAGTCACCCACGATGGAATCCGTGTCTCCAACAAGCAACAACTCGAATATGACCAAAGATAGAAGGAGAGATAATTAAGAGTACCACCTAGCAAGTTCAACAAATACCAACACAAAGCACAATGTTATGAACCCATCTCACAAGAGAGAAGAACAACATATGAAGCAAGTACAAAGATCATATCCTAACATAACTCTGTTGTGGTGCATGACCCGAACCAAATCAATTCCAATCATCCCTAAATAAGTAAATAACCTTCCAAAACTCCATATTAATCTATCCATAACACATACCATCATTTGTCTAACTAGTAACATATCTTCACGATCCACAACTAAGGAATAGTCTGCCTCTGTGAACATCCTGTCTCTAAACCTCAAGAATACAGGAATTCCAATATACGATCCCAACTCCACTACTCAATAACTGACACATCACACATACCTAATAATCTCACATAACATACGCATCATAAATCATTTGCGCCACATAGAAATGCATGAACCTCAGTAGCCAAGATCAGGAGAGTTCATAGGTTTTACCGGGAGTTGACTTCGGTATTATCAAACTCCTATTAAAGTTTTAAGACCTTGTATAGATTTGTTTAGTTGATTGAAATTTGTGTTTAAAGTTTGGTTGTGATCTGGATTGGTTAGGCTTGAATCAGACACTTTGTTTGAAGTTTGAAAGTTCTTGAACTTAAGAGAAGTTCAACTTGTGTTTTGATCTTTGATTAATCTATGTTGTTATCAAATGTGTTTGGAGGTTGTGATAGATCTCTGTAATGTTTTTCGACCCACCCTGAGCATTCTTGGTGTTGTAGACTTTTTCCAGTGTCAGGTCTTTCTTCGCGATCGCGGAGGGAGAATCTTGATCGTGTAGTGCATGTTTATAGCTGGGAAGATTGTTATTTGAGGTCACAACTAGGGGCTCACGTTCGCGATGATTAAGGGACTTGTTCTTTATGTATGCACCAGTATGAGAAATGCTTGGGGACTTCTAGTTTGTGGGGATCTCTAAGATATTTCATAAAACTCTGTATGAATAATCAATCACCAATGGTCGCGTTTGCATTTAAGAGCTGGGAGCTCGAGGTTCTTCCTTCACGTTTGAGAAATCCTGGTCGCAATCACATCGGTGTGGCAAACTTTTTTCATCTTGTTTGTGAGGGAGATTCCACGAACACAAAGGGTTATTTCTGGGGCACAAGCTGTTATGCTTCGCGAATGAGAGGTACATGCCGTATTCGCGAAGGGTACCCTTGGGCAGATTTATTTAAAATGATATTTTAGGATTTTGATTCATTAGCTCATATTTTGAACTCCAAACCTTGGGGATGGACGATGTGTTTTGGGGATTTTCATACAAGACTTTAGGGTAAGTGATTTCTACTCATATATAGTATTATTTCAAGAATCTACATAAATTATTAACACCCAAAACATGAGATTTCGAGATGGAATTTGAGGTTTTGTCTACACTTTACGAGAGTGAATTTTGAGGATTTGAGTACCAATTTGGACTCGATTTTAGAAACTAATCACATATTTGGACTCGACAGGTTTTGAGTCATAGAAATTGGTATTTGTTTCGAATTTCGGGCATGCAGGCCTGGGTTGACTTTTGTTGACTTTTGGGAGTTTTTTTAAAGATTGAACCTTTATTGATTGAGATAATTTCCTATGGAAAAGGTTGACTTCCTTGATGATGTTTGGCTAGATTTGAGCTGGTTAGAGGTGATTTCGCAAGGAATTTTATTCAGAGTGTTGGACTAGCCCGAATAAGGTAAGTGTCTTGCCTAGATTTGGCTGAGGAACTATTTTCTAATAATTGGTATTGTTGCTACATGTGGTATTATGTATATATGTGGTGACAAGAGTATATACATGTACCATGGGTATTCATGTTTGGGGTCGATTCTACATTATTCTACGCCTTGTTTGATTGTGTGTTCTACTTGATTCTATATTTTACTCTATTGATTGGCCATGTGAGAATAATAAACCGTGCTGGAGCTAACATTGAGGCTAATAATACCTTATTTTGAGCATGATGAACTAATCTTGAGATAGATGCTATACTTTCTTTAGACGTAGTCACACGTATGTTATGAACACACATCCGTACTTGATATTCTTGTATTATACCTTAAATTGATGTATTACTACCTAAGCTTCTTTACCCATGTTAAAACTATGACATGGCTTTTGATACTTATTTAGTCTTGATGATTATTTGTATGATGTATTACATGTTGGGTTCGTGATCATATGTGCATATAGGTATACATCCTACCTAGAGATCATCGTTGTATACATGCACATATCCAAGCATGGTTATTTCTTACTCCATGTGCATCATCTATGCTTATCATTCATTTATATGTATACATCACTGCATATGGTTCTCATATATAGACTAAGGTAATGGCACGAGGTTTTTTTCGTGCATATATTATAATATTGTTATTTATTTGGCACGAGCTTTTTTCCATGCAAATTGTAATGTGATATTGATTTGGTACGAGGTCTTTTCCGTTCAAGTTTAAATGTGATATGGATTTTTCATGAGGTCTTTGTCGTGCACTGCATGAGGCTTTATACCGTGCAGCGTGTGGATATACATACATCCCTCTAGGGTCGCCCTCTCATGTTTTTCTCTTGATGGTGTGCACGCAAGTTGTGAGAAACTGATGGATTTCTGTTTGATTGTGATATAGGAACCAATGTGATTAATTATTGAGCATAATGGTGGAATCTTTTCCATTCGAGCGGTACTTTGTGCATATTCATGTATTGACAGGATTATTCACGCATATCATCGAAATGTAACAATCCAAACGATCATTTTGTGTATTTGAGTCCCGTTTCTCCTTTTGGAACTTTCCACATGTATATTTATATTTTTATGACTTACGGGGATGGTTGGTGTTTTTTTTTGGGGGGG
>AWOL01S0077418.1:0-19358 GCA_000715115.1 Nicotiana otophora | reverse complement strand
TTTTTTTTTGGGGGGGGGGGGGTGGATTAATTTGGAATAATTGGTTATAGTTTGGAAGCTTAAGTTGCAAATATTGTCTGAACTTTGATTTTTGTTAAAACAAACCCATAATAGTATTTTGGTGATTCTGATAGATTTGTATGGTGATTTCGGACTTAGCCATATTTCTGGAATTGGATTTGGAGGTCCCTATGTTGATTTGTCTCTTTTTGCTGAAGGTTGGCAATTTGGCAGTTTAGAAATTTCCTAAGTTTGATCATGGTTTGACTTTACGGCTATCAGCTTCGGTTTTATTATTTTGTTAATTGAAATAGGTCTGTTTTGTTATTTGTAACTTGTGTGTAAAATTTGGTGTCATTCCGAATTGGTTTGGTAGGAATCAGATGCTTGGTTGCGATTTTAGCGATTCTTGAGTTTCATTGTAATTTCCATGTGTTTTGGTGTTCGATTATTGATTCTAGATGTTATTTTGGTGTTTTGAGCTCGCGAGCAAGTTTGTATAATATTTTTAGACATGTGTGGTTGTTTGGTGTGGAGCCCTAGGGGAGAGTTTCAGATGGGTTTCCGAGTGTTTCGGGTTGTTTCAGTTTTACTGGTTCTTTAATGATGATGCAAGTCTTGCAAATGCGAGATACAACACGCATTTGCGAATCATCACTTTTGCAAGGTAGGAATCGCAATTGCGAGGTCGGGGTATCCAAGCCATGTTCGCATTTGTGAGCTTATTGTCGCTTTTGTTGTGTGGCCTAGCTTCGCATTTGCGAGGCTTATATCACATTTGCAAAATTTCCTAGGGCTGGCAGGGTTCTCTTTTGTGATCTTTGTGTCGCATTTGCGGAGCTCGCAAATAGGACATCTACATGTGATTTTAAGGATGGGATTTTGGGACTTAGTCTCATTTTATCACATTCAGAGCCCTAAACTTTGTAAGAGGTAATGTTTGGATGGGATTTTCACATCTAGCTGTTGGGTTAGTGATTTTAAATCAATTTTAGTATTTTAACTTGATTTCTTGTGTAGTTTAATATCAAAATCATGGGATTGGGTAAGAGAATGTTTTGCTATGTTTTGAAAAATAAAATTTTGAGATTTGAGAGTCGATTTGGACTCGAATTGGAAAACCAATCACATATTTGGACTCGTGGGGATATGGGTAGTCAAGATCTGCCCTTCGACTCGGGTTTTGACAGTGCGAGCCCAAGGTTGACTTTTGTTGGCTTTTTGATAAATGTGTAAATATCTTAATTTTATTAATTAAAATTAATTTCGCTTGTATTACTTGATATTGTTGAGTCATGTTTTCATAGATTTGGGTCGAAAGGAGTCGAATATTAAAGGAAAATAATTTTTAGAGTATTGATTTAGGGCTTTTGAGGTAAGTATCTTGGCTAACCTTGTGTAGAGAAATTACCCCTTTGGATTTGGCTTAATTGTTGTTTTGTGATACGGGTGAAACAGCGTATACACGAGGTGACGAGTGTAAACACAATCGTATGTGTGATTTATGATCGGATTTGACCTGAGGTTGCTCTTATTGTCTTGTTTTGATTGTGTGGTCAATGCACTACGTTTATTCACTTTGGATGATTACTAGAGCTTATCTTCCATGCTAGAGATCATGTTTTAAGATTCTATCACCTTAGTTGACCAAGTTGGTCATTTGTGAGATTGTTGCTAATTTGCGTTAGTTGAATTAATGCTTATATGTTGAATACCCATCCGTATTTCCTTTATTATTTTTTCCTTGTGCACTGCATTGGTAGATTGTGAGTTTATGTCTTGATGACAAGTTTTGGCATGTTCCATTGTTATGATTATGGCACATGTGGACTTGTTGGGTGGATTGCTCGGGTGTGTGCATGAGGTTACTACCGTGCTAATGTATTGTTGATATTGCACATGTAGTGAGACAAGGCGGGCTCTATATATATATCGGGTTTACACATGTGGTGAGACAAGGTGGGATGATTGTTAATAAATGTATGGCGAGATAAGTTGGGCCTTTACTTTATTATTGTGCATGTGATGGGAGAATGGTGGCTTTGTGGGGATGATATGTGATGGCCTGGGGGCATTTTATTGATGATGTTGTGTGGTGGTGAAAGAGGGGTATTCTTGTTTGTGCTTATGATTTCTTTGCGTGTATCATGCATTTTACATGATTTGTTGCATTGTTTCCAATGTGCTAATCTATGTCTCTATTATTACCTAATGATTGGGTTGCCAAGATGGATTTTCCTATGTGGTGCTGTTATCTCATATTTATGTTGGGTTGTTTGTAACATAATGGATTGAAGTTAAAAAACGTTGTTATCATGCATTACTTTATTTGATTGTAGATTAATTCCTCTTTAATATGATATTGGTAACTATCATGGGTATGATATACGTGGTGGCACGAGATCCTTTTCGTGCGGTTGTTGTCACGACCCAATTTCAACTATAGGCCGTGATGGCGCCTAACATCACCGCTAGACAAGCCAACGATGAACTGCACATTTAATATCTCATTTTAATAATTTTAAAGTCTTTGATATTTATATAACACGGGAAGAAATAGAAAGTGAGCGTAGTAATGTAAGCATAAATTAAATAATCAAAACTCATGAGTGTCTACTAGAATTCCCAAAATCTGATGTCACAAGTGCACGAGCATCTAGTAAAATATACAAAACTCTCTAAGAACTACTGTCTAAAACAAAATAGGCAGAAATGAACAAAATAACTAGAGAAGGCTCCGGGTGCTGCAGAACGGAGCATGAGAAGCAGCTCACCACTAAGCCTCCAGGTAAAGTGGATACGCGCCCGGACAAACTCCAGGTGCATCTGCCTCAGAACCTGCACAATATGTGCAGAAGTGTAGTGTGAGTACGTAAACAACATGCACCCAGTAAGTATCTAGTATAACCTCAAAAAATTAGTGACGCGGGGTCGACTTTGACACTTACTAGTGGGTAATATAAATAATGTACAAGATTATTTAATAGGCATGAAATACAACATCAATGATGGAATAAGAGGCAATAATTAAATGACCATTTAATAAAATAACAATTTAAAATCCCCAAATATCACATGCTAATCTCAACAAGTAAGTTCTCAACATGTATTTATAAATCCTCAAGTCAGGAAAGACATCAAGTATAACCGGACTCCGAGTGACAACACACACGACTTATGCCCAGGTCGTACGACCCGATCCATAATAATATTGTACATATATTACCGAGTTCGTACAGTCCGATACATGGATGTATCACATAATATATATAAATATTGTTGAGGCCTTCTGCCCGATCCACAGGAATAGGGAAACTCTTCGGATTACGAATTATGTATTTACAACTTTAAGGTAAGCCCATAGAAGAATATAAACTTCTATCAATGACTAAATATTTTAGCCAAATCTCTAAGTAATGAAGCTCGATTTAACATCACCTTTAACAAAATTTTTACAAGTCCACTTTCCGGTCAACAAATCACTCTAAAAACCTCAAGTCAATGCCGAACAATATTAAACTAGCCAAAGGTTGTACAAACTAATCAATAATTGCTCAAAGTTCATAATTTAACTATTAGAGTGATTACTCAACCTAATTTGAAAAATTCCTAAAATTCACCCTCGGGCCCACGCGCCCGGATTACGGAACTATTTGTATATAATTGTTACCCGTAACCTCACGAACGCAAATATATAATTTCTACTCAATTCAATAACCATTTTCATGGTCTAATCCCATTTCTATCAAAACCTAGGCTTTTTAATAAAATATTAAAATTTCAACAATTTTCATGTTAAATATACCCATAATCTAGGTATTAAACTCACGTTGTGTAGAATACACTTACCTCAAGATCCTAGGTGAAAATCCCTCTTTAAAATGCTCCAAAATCGGCCAATAAATGAGAGAAGTGTATCAAAATTTCCAAAATCCCGATTTTTATTAAGTCACTGCCCAGGTTTGCCTTCTTCGCGATTGCGATCAAGCCATCGCGAAGGCAAAACTGCCCAAGCCCTAGAAAACCACTTACGCGATTAAAGACTTCAGGAAGGTGAAGTACATGCCCTGCTAACCTACATGAACGCGACCAGCCCTTCGCGAACACGAAGGGCATTTCACCTTCCCAGCCCCCAGGCCATCTACGCGAATGCGAGCCAAATCGCGCGAACACGATGGCCAGTGGCCCATAGCATTGTGATCGCGAGCCCATTTTCGCGAACGCGTAGAACAAAATCTTCCCCAACCCAAATCCTTCATCATGAATGCGAGGCCTTCTCTATGTTCGCGAAGAAGAAAATCGGAACAACAGTTGGAAGAAATTTGAACTTTACTCTAGGTGGTACGAAACTCACCCGAGCCACCCGGGACCCAGTCTAACTGCACCAAAAAGTCCATAAATAAAATAAGGACGTACTTAAACCCTCGGAATACATAAAACAATATCAAACTAAGAATCACACTCCAAAACTAAATTGATCAACTTATGAACTTCAAACTTTTTAACTAGCTTCAGACGCGCCAAATCATACTACTAAGAATGACACCAAATTTTGTGTACAAGTCATAAATCACCATACGGACCTATTCCCAGGTTCATAATCCCTAATGGACCTCGATAACACCAAATTCTACTCCAAACAAAATTTAAAGGACTAAGATACCTTCAATAAACCAACTTTCAGCATTAAGCGTCGAAATAGTCCCGGATCACCCGTAACTCTATACGAACACACGTCCAGTTCCAAAATCATCATACGAAACTATTGGAAATATAAAATCCCGGTTTCAGGGTTGTTCATGCAAAACGTTGACGCAAGGCAAACTTGGCCATCATAGCCCACTATTAAGGTAGAAAGTGTTCCAATTTCAACCCGAACCCTTCCAAACCTAAACCAATCATCCCCGCAAGTCATAAAACAGTAAAAGCACATATGGAGAGTATTAATTATGAGAACAGGGATCTAAAAATCAAAATGACTGTTTGGCTCGTTACATTCTCCACCTTTTTAATAAACGTTCGTCCTCGAACTGGTCTAGAAGCATACATGGAGTGTTGAATAAATGTGGATATCTGCTCTCCATGTCCGCTTCGGTCTCCCAACTCGCTTCCTCGACTGATTGATCTCTCCGCTGGACCTTTACCGTAGAAATATTCTTGGACCTTAACTGGCGGACCTGCTTGTCAGAAATAGCAACTGGCTCCTCTTCATAACCCAAGCTCTCATCTAGCTGAACCGTGTTGTAATTTAACACGTACGAACTGTCGTCTTGGTGCTTCCGGAGCATAGACACATGAAATACTAGATGAACTCCCGATACACTAGGAGGAAAAGCAAGCTCATAAGGAACTTCCCCAACTCGCCTCAACACCTAAAACGGGCCAATAAACCTTAGGCTCAGCTTTCCCTTCTTCCCAAACCTCATAATGCCCTTCATGAGCGAGACTTTTAAGAGAGCCATCCCGCCCACCATAAATGATAAATCACATGCCTTCTGTTCCGCGTAACGCTTCTTTATGGACTGTGTTGTACGAAGACGCTCCTGAATCAACTTTACCTTCTCCAAGGCATCCTTGACTACATAGTTTCCACATAACCTAGCCTCGCCTGGCGGAAACCATCCGATGGGTGAATGACATCCCCGACCATATAAAGCCTCAAATGGAGCCATCTCGTTGAACTCACAACTGTTATAAGAAAAATAGGCCAAAGGCAAGAATCGATCCCACTTCCATCTGAAGTCAATCACGCACGCTCTGAGCATATCCTCCAGAATCAGAATTGTCCGCTCTAACTACCCGTCGATCTGAAGATGAAAGGCTGTGATGAAATCTACATCGGTGACCAACTCACACTGTCCTACTCTCCAAAAATACGAAGTGAACTGCGGGCCTATATCTGAAATGATTTAAGTAATCACACTATGGAACCGGACAATCTTCTGAATGTAAATCAGGGTCAATCTCTTTGAAAAGTACGTAGTCACAATAAGAATAAAGTGTGTTGACTTGGCCAGCCTGTCGATAATTACCTAAATGGCATCAAACATCCTCAATGTCCGTGACAAACCCAACTACAAAGTCCATAGTGATCTTTTCCCATTTCCACTATGGTATAACCATCTACTAGAGTAGGTCACTAGGCCATTGAAGCTCATGCTAAACTTGTTGGCAATTTAGACACAGCTCTATATACTCAATTATGTCCTTCTTCATCCGCCGCCACCAATAATGCTGCCTCAGGTCGCGATACCTTTTCGCAGCACCAGGATGAATAGAATATCGAGAATGTTGTGCCTCCTCTAGAATCTTCTCCCACAAGCCATCAATATTAGGAACACATAGGCGACCCTGGAGTCGCAAAACATCATCCTCACCGATAGTAACCTCCTTTGAACCACCCTGTTGTAACGTCTCTCTAAGAACCAGAAGGTGCGGATCATCTTATTGACAAGCCTTGATCAGCTCAAATAATGAAGATTGAGCCATAACACATACAAGAACTCAACTAGGCTCTGAAATATCCCACCTCACAAGTCTGTTAACTAAGGACTGAATGTCCAAAGACAATGGCCTTTCCTCTACCGAAATAAATGCCAAACTACCTTTACTCTCGGTCTTTCTGCTCAAAGCATCCGCAACCACATTTGCCTTGCCCGGATGGTAAAGAATGGTAATATCATAGTCCTTCAGTAACTCAAGCCATCTGCGCTACCTCAAATTAAGATCCTTATGCTTAAACAAATGTTGCAAGCTACGATGATCGGGTATGAACTATAGATGCCTCCAGATCTTGAGAGCATGAACTATAGATGCCAACGCCAAATCATGTATGGGGTAATTTTCTCGTGGGGATTTAGCTGACGTGAAGCATATGAAATAATTTTCCCCACATGCATCAATACACAACCCAGTCCAACGCGTAAAGCATTACAATACACAACATACATCCCTGAACCGGAAGGCAACACTAACACCGATGTCGTAGTCAATGATGTATTGCTTCTGAAAGCTCGTCTCGCAATTATTGGACCATGGGAACGGAGCACCCTTCTAGGTCAATTTGGTCAAAGGTACTGCAATAGATGAGAATCCCTCCATAAGCCAACGATAATAACCTACTAACCCCAAAAAACTCCTGATCTCGGTTGCTATGGTAGGACGAGGCCGGCTCTGTACTGCCTCGATCTTCCTGGGGTCCACCTTAATACCCTCACCTGATACAACATGTCCCAAGAATTCCACAGAATCTAACCAGAAATCGCACTTAAAGAACTTAGCATATAGCTTCAGTACATGCAAGGTCTAAAGCAAAACTCTCAAATGCTGCTCGTGATCCTCCATACTACGTGAGTAAATCAATATGTCATCAATGAAGACAATGATGAATGAGTTAAGATGTGGCCTGAACACTTGCTTAATCAAATCCATAAATGCCGCCGGGGTGTTGGTCAAGCCGAAAGACATTACTAGAAACTCGTAGTGACCATACCTATTTCCAGAAAACCATCTTTGGAACATTGGAAGCATGAATCTTCAGTTTATGATACCCAGATCTCAAGTCGATCTTAGAGAACACCCTGCAACTAGTCAAGAAAATCATCAATATGCAGCAACGGGTGCTTGTTCTTAATGGTAACTTTATTAAACTGGCGGTAATCAATGAACATCGGCATACTCCCATCCTTCCTTTCACAAATAACACCGGTGCACCCCAAGGCGACACACTCGGCCTGATGAACCCATTTTTTAGCAACTCCTTAAGCTGCTCCTTCAACTCTTTCGGAGCCATATGGTATGATGGAATAGAGATAGGCTGAGTACCTAGTGCCAAATCAATACTGAAATCGATATCACGATCTAGTGAAATGTCTGGTAAATCAGAAGAAAACACATCGTTGAACTCCCGCACCACGGGCACTGAATCAATCGTAGCAGTTTCTGTAGCAGTATCCAGAACACAATCCTGATAACCCAAACAACCCTTCTCAACCATATGACCAGCCTTCAATAAAGAGATAACCCGACTAGATACACTAATAGATGAACCCCTCCACTCCAATCTAGGCAACTCTGTCATCGCTAAGGTAATACACTTGCCATGGCAATCAAGAATGGAATGATATGGAGACAACCAGTCCATGCCCAAGATGACCTCAAAGTCATTCATGTCAAGCAACAGAAGACCTTCTCTAGTCTTATAACCACTAAAAGTCACAATACAGGACTAGTAGACCCGATCCACAATAGCATAATCGCCCACAAGCGTGGTCACATATACAAGAGCAGCCAAGGACTCACGAGAGATATGCAGATAATGAGAAAATAGAGAAGAAATATATGAATATGTAGACCCTGGGTCAAATAATATTGAAGCATCCATATCGCAGACAGAAATAATACATGTGGTCACGGCATCTGAGGCTACTGCATTTGGTCTGGCTGGAAAATCATAGAACCTAGATGGAGCTCCACGTGCTTGGACTCCACCTCTAGGGAAACCCCTACCAACCCGCCCTCCGCCTATAGTAGGCCGGACGGTCGGTGCGGCAGCTGGTGTGGAATATCATAAGTGTTTGGCGAGGCAACTCAGAGAATCTCACCTCATAATCGGTCACAAATATCTGACCCTGCTGGAGCCACTCGAACTAACCCCGTAGTTCATCCCTCTGAGGGAGTGGAATATATCTCCCTAGAAAGAGATGTGTAAACTGATCCTAAGTCAAGGGACATGAACCCGCTGGCCTGCCACCATCTACGGGCCCTGCCCTCCAAATGAAATATGATGAAGTCCACCCCGTTTGACTCCAATACTCTCATATTGTGCAGCATGTCCCTTCAAAGGTAAATAAAATACTGGGGGTCCTCATGTCGCTCACCGCCAAAGGCAGGAGGATGTAGTCTGGTCCATCCATCCAACAGCTTATGCGTCTTGACGGTCGCATCTGGCCTGGGCTTTGGTACAACCGCTGCAACTAGCTGGGCTTCACCCATATGTAATGCACTTGGGGTCTAATATAAAGCAGCAGCGTACCATGGAGCTTGAACGGTAGGGGTCTACACTTCCCCTCCCGCGTGAGATATGGTTGGGTCCATTGGAAATAAACTAGCATACGTCATAGAATCCATGAACTGGAGCATACAATCGATGACCTCCTGAAATCCCGGTGTGGACGTGAAATCTGTTAGGGTCGGCTCAGCTGCAGACACCTCACCCTGCTCCTCAATGACAGGATCCTCCACTGGATCCACTAGTGGCACGACGGGAGAAACTCTAGGATGCCCTCATCCTCTAGTAGGAGCTAGATCTCCCCCAGCCTCTGCCTCGACCTCTAGCAACATGGGGGGCAGCATCTCAACCACCGAGTACATCTATCATGCGCATTCTCACCATATGTAAGAAAATAATAGAAAGATACTTAGCACCACATCAATTGCACTATAGGAGATGAAGAAAGAGAAGTTTACTAACACCCAATAGCCTCTCGAAGATAAGTAAGGACGTCTCCGCACCGATCTGCAAGACTCAATTAGGATCACTTATGACTTGTGAAACCTATGTGAACCTAGAGCTCTGATACCAAACTGTCATAACCCAAATTCCACTATAGATCGTGAAGGCACCCAATGTTGCCGCTAGGCAAGCCAACAGTGAACTATCTAGTTAATTCCTCATCTTAATAGTTTTAAAATCTTTTATTTTTATATAACACGGGAACAAATTGAAAGGGAGCGTAGTAATGTAAGCATAAATTAAATAATCAAAACCCATGAGTGTCGACTAGAATTCCCAAAACCCGGTGTCACAAGTGCACAAGCATCTAGTAGAATATACAAAACTCTCTAAGAACTACTATCTGAAATAAAATAGATAGAAATGATCAAACATAACAAGAGAAGGCTATGGGTGCTGCAGAACGGAGCATGAGAAGTCGTTCACCACTAAGTCTCTTGGTAATATGGATACGCGCCCGGACGAACTCCAGATGCACCTGCCTCAGAACTTGCAAAATATGTGCAGAAGTCCACCGTGAGTACGTAAACAACGTGTACCCAGTAAGTATCTAGTGTAACCTTGAAGAAGTAGTGATGAGAGGTCGACTTCGACACTTACTAGTGGGCAGTATACATAATGTACAAGATTATTTAATAGGCATGAAATACAACATCAATGATGGAATAAAAGGCAACAATTAAATGACCAATTAATAAAATAATAATTACAAATCCCCAAATATCATGCTAATTTGAACAAGTAAGGTCTTAACATGTATTTATAAATCCTTAAGTCATGAAAGACATGTAGAGTATAATCGGACTCCGAACGACACCACGCACGAGTTATGCCGAAGGCGTATGGCCTGATCCATAATAATTGTGTACATACACTACAGAGGTCGTAAGACCCGATCCATGGATGCATCCCATAATATATACACCTTATGTTTCAATTTAGATGAGGTAATGACTCGGCACAGAGTTTAAGAACTGAAAAAAAAACTTTTGAAACTTGTGGTCTTAAAAGCTTAAAGGGTAAACATTTTGTGGGGCTATGACTTTTGTGTGGTTATAAAAGCTTCTCATTATGGGTAAAATGTATAAAATGAAGAGTTTAAAGTTGAATTATTTCCCAATTTAGAAATGTGGCATTTATTTTGAAACATACAAAAAAGGAAAGCACATCATCTAATTTGAAATGGATGGAGTATAAATATTGTAGGCGTTCGGCCGGATCCATAAGGATAGGGAAACTCTTCGGATTACGAATAATGTATTTACATCTTTAAGGTAAGCCCATAGAAGAATATAAACTTCCATCAATGACTAAACATTTCCGCCAAATCTCTAACTAATGAAGTTCGATTTAGCATCATCTTTAACCAAATATTTACTTATTAATTCAAGAAATTAAATTAGCAAATTGAGTTCAAATAGTTGAAGTAATAGCATAATAAAGGACTATGTCTACCCGGACATAACAAGAATTTAAGCTACGCATGGACTCTCTTCACTTCGTGCGTACGTAGAACCCATAATTAGTAGCAAATAATAAATTTAAACACATGTGGGGTAAATTTCCTCTTACAAGGTTAGGCTAGAGACTTACTTCATTCCCAAGTCCACTTTTCAGTCCACAAATCACTCTAAAAGCCTCAAGTCGGTGCCGAACAATCCGAAACTAGCCAAAGGTTATATAGACTAACCAATAATTGCTCAAAGTTTATAATTTATCTATAGGAGTGATTACCCGACCCAATTTGAAAGATTCCTAAAATTCAACCCGGGCCCACGTGCAAGGATTCCAGAAACATTTGTAAATAACTGTTACTCATAACCTCACGGACATAAATATATAATTTCTACTCAATTTCATAACCATTTGCATGGTCTAATCATATTATTATCAAAACCTAGGTTTTTCAACAAAATATTAAACTTTTTACAATTTTCATGTTAAGATCTACCCACAATCTAGATATTAAACTCATATTATGTAGAATACACTTACCTCAATATGCTAGGTGAAAATCCCTCTTTAAAATGCTCCAAAATCGACCAATAAATGAGAGAAGTGAACAAAATGGCCAAAATACCGAATTTATTAAGTCACTGCCGAGGTCTGCCTTCTTCGTAATCGCGAACAAGCCCTCGCGATCGCGAAGGCAAAGCTACCGAAGCCCCTGAGAACGTCTTACTAGATCACGATAAAGATTTCATGAACGCGAAGCACATGCCCTACTAACCTACGCGAATGCGACCAGCCCTTCGCGAACACGAAGGGCATTTCTCCTGCCCAGCCCCGAGGCCCAGGTCTTCTATGCGGACACGAGCCATCTCACGCGAACACGATGGCCAGTGTCCTAGAGCATCTCGATCGCGAGACCATTTTCGCGAACACGTAGAACAAAGTCTCCCCCAGCCCAATTCCTTCATCGCGAACGTGAGACCTTAACTCCGCGTGGTCCGAAACCAGAACATCAGTTGGCAGAAATTTAAACTTAACTCCGGGTGGTTCGAAACTCACCCGAGACACCAAGGACCCCTTCCAACTACATCAACAAGTCCGTAAACATAATATAGGCCTGCTCGAACCCTTATAACACGTAAAAAAACATCTAAACTAAGAATCACACTCCAAAACTTAATTGATCAACTTATGAACTTCAAACTTCGTAACAAGCGTCGGACGCGACGAATCATACTTAGACTACTCAGAATGACACCAAATTTTGTGTACAAGTCATAAATCACCATACACACCTATTCCTAAGATCGGAATCCCAAATGGATCTCGATAGCACCAAAGTCTTCTCCAAACCAAATTTAAAAGACTAGGAAACCTTCAATGAACCAACTTTCAATATTAAGTTCCAAAATGCTCCCAAATCACCAGAAACCCGATCTGAACACATGTCTAAGTACGAAATCATCATATAGACCTATTGGAAACCTCAAATCCTAGTTCTAAGATCGTTTACGCAAAATGTTGACTCAAGTAAAACTTGGCCATATTAGGCCACTATGAAGGAATTAAGTGTTCCGATCTCTATCCGAATCCTTCCAAACCTAAATCAACCATCCGCGCAAGTCATAAAATAGTAAAAGCACATACGGTGATTCATAGTTAGGGGAATAGGGATCTAGAAGGCAAAATGACCGATCGGGTCATTACAATTATGCTATATTTTGAGACATAAGGTCATTTCTGTGTGAGTGTCACTTTTATTATGGCACGAGGTCTTTAACGTGCAAGTGTGACTTATATTGTGGAACGAGGTATTTATTATGCAAGTGCGACTTATATTATGGAATGAGGTATTTGTCGTGCGAGTGTGACTTATGTTGTGGTACGAGGTCTTGCCGTGCGGGGATGATTGATAATATGGGCACAAGGTGCCATATGTGTGGGATTCTATTTGATGATTTATTGTCGAAACTGTACCTTTAATTGTTCTAAATTGTTATCACTTATCTTATGAGATTTACATTTATTGTCTTCTATTATTCTTCATGTTGCCATACTTTAATATTTTGCACTAGTTATTTGACTAGTGAATGTATTGACTTGAATCTCATCACTACTCCATCGAGGTTTATCTTGATACTTACTGGGTACCAATTGTGGTGTACTCACACTACACTTATGTATATTCTTGTGTAGATCCATGTACCTTAGAGCGTGTTGGGCGTTAGTGTGCTGATTCCGAGTTTCTGTGGACATTTCAAGGTATACCTATTGTCCCGCTCATAGGCCTCAGTGTCCCTATTCTATTTATTTTTCTTCTGTTTATGTCTTCCAAATAGAGTCATAGCATTGAGACTTCATGTATACTCTGTGTAGAGCTTATGATTATGTATTACCGGGTTTTGGGATTGTGATTGGTGTATTACCATATTGGCGGTGTTTTGGGCCATATCCTCAATTTTATTAAATATTAAGTTGTTATATTTTCTCTGATGTTGTTGTATGATAGGCTTACCTAATGTTAGAGACTAGGTGCTATCATGATCCTTAGGGTAGGATTTAGGGTCATGACAATTGGTATAAGAGCTCTAGGTTCATAGGTTCTACGAGTCATAATAAAGTTTAGTACAGTCTTCCGGGTTAGTACAGAGACATCTTATCTTTGAGAGGCTACGGAACTATTAGGCAATTTCACTTCTTTCGGTCTTTATCGTGCGAATTTATTGATTTCAGAGTTTGATACTTTGCTTTATATTGCCTCACGGCTGGTGAGGACATAAGTTGCAATTATGTATGATGCTTCCCCTAGGACTGGTGCTGCTAAGGGCTAGGGCAATGGCAGAAGCCGAGAATGGGCACGTGCTACAGCTACAGCACATGCCATAGTAGCAGCTGAGGAGCCACTAGTATCTCTGGTTGGGGATTAGGCACCCGAGATGCCTGTTGCTACCCGTAGACTTTAGGAGACTTTAGCGCACTTTATGAGCATGTTTGGTACACTGGCTTAGGTGGGATTGATCCTAATTGCACCAGTTACTTCTCGGGCTGGGGGAGAGGGGGCCAAAATTTTGTAGCTCGTACTCCTGAGCAGCGGGCACATATTGATCAGGATCCGGGTGTTACACCGGGGTAACCTATGATTACTATTTAGCCTGAGGTTAGGCTATTGGCATCGGAGGAGGAGCAGAAGAAGTTAGAGAGGTTCAAGAAGTATCATCCTCCTACTTTTAGTAGTGCAACTTTTAAGGATGCACGGGGTTTCTAGACTAGTATCACTATATTTTGTGCACTATGGGCATAATGGAGTTGAGCGGGGTCGCCGTTACCACTTTCCAGATGACGGGGTTGGCATATAAATGGTGGCAGACCTTTGAGGAAAGTAGGCTAGCTGGCATAGCACCACTTACTTGAGCTTAGTTAACTGATCTATTTTTTAGGGAGTTTGTTCCATAGACCCTCAGGGATGCATTACGCACTGAGTTTGGGCAGTTATGCTAGGGGGCTATGACTGTATCCGAGTATGTTATGAGGTTTGTTGAGTTATCTAGTCATGTGCATTCTTTAGTTTCCCTTGTTAGAGAGAGAGTCTGCAGATTTGGTCAGCCAGTTCAATCGGCAATGCAGTTTTCACATGGTTCTCCAGTTATCCATGGGTGCTAGATCACTCGTTCGAGACTGCTTCCATAGCCATGTCAGTAGAGAGGTTTCTTTGAAGGTGGGGATATCAGGCACGTGGTGAGAGATTATCCCAGACTCCGGGCGGGTGTACCTCAGTAGAGTACTCAAGCTATGGTTTCCACTCCAGCTGCTACTCTACCTACACAACTAACTAGAGTTGAGGGACAGGTGGGTAGAGGGCATCCTAGAGGAGTAGTACAGTCTCGTTGTTATACTTTTCCTGATAGGACTAAGTCTGTTGCACCAGATTATGTCATTACAGATATTGTTCTAGTTTATCATAGAGATGCATTAGTTTAATTTTATTCGGGTTCTACTTATTTGTATGTGTCGCCCTATGTTGCTTCATGTTTGGATATTTTTTGTGGTTCTTTAAATACCCATGTTTATGTGCCTACATTCGTTGTGGGATTCTATTATGGTGGACCGTGTCTATCACTTTGTTTGGTCACTATTGGGGGCTGTGAGACTGGGGTTGGCCTTTGGTTACTTAATATGGTGGATTGTGACGTGATGTTGGGTATGGATTGGCTATCTCTGTGTCATGCTATTCTTGATTGTCACTCTAGGACCGTGACGTTGCCTTTGCCAGGGTTGTTTAGGTTGGAGTGAATGATTATCGAGAAGGTTCTAACAGGTTTTGAAGAGTTTGGGATGGGTTGTCCTCGACTTGCCATTGAGGTGATCTATAGGCATTGGGAGTCAATTACGTGTTGTGGTTTTGTTCTACGGGATTGAATTAGTGAAAGATTATTTTGTTGATGGGATGTTTGTCCTACTTGTCATTTTGAGTTGAGGATGGGATCCACGTGTTTCCCTATGGATCGGTATGTTTGGACCAGGCTAAGTACATATGTTAGGATGAGATTCTTTGTGGTTATTTTGTGTATTTTTCGTCTCCCTTGTGGGATGGATTCATAATATGGTGTTGACGGGTACTTGTACCTGTTGGACTTGTTGGATATTTCTCTCATGTGTTTCTCTTTTCATCTGCAAAAATACTCAGGTTGTGCTTGATGGGTACAGATTGCGACGTGTGTGACTAGGTGGCAATTGGTGTTGTTTGTCGTTCGAATAGCTTGTACTGGATGCGGTAAGATCATTGGACCTGGAACTAGTGTGATCGGATATGCGTAAGGTATGTATGGATAAGAACGTCATTGATCAGCTTAGAGTTTGGCGTTGGTTCTTGTCGGGCGAGAGAACTTCGTGACTTGTTGGTTGGGCAAGTGGCTATGAGTTTCCACATGTTTGTTACATCATTATCAGTGTTGGGAAGGTTTGGAACAAGGTTCTAGTTGATATTAGTTTATTTATCGGTACTGGGTTTGGTAATAGGTATCTATTAGGGTCGGAGATGTTGATATGGGCTTATAAGTGATGGGTTACGTTGTGTGGTTATATCTTGCAACTATACTTATGTTGTTTTGCAAATGGTTGAGAAGATACAATGTGTATACGTGAGAATCGGGTCTTATTAGGAGGCTCAAATGTTGAAATTTGGTTTTAAGGCTTATTGGTTAAGGTTGAAGGAATAATCTTCAGTCGAGATGGTGTTGAGGGGCTTATTCCCGGGGGTATGTGTATGGTGAGTATATGTAGTAATTTGATGGCTATGGAGCGACTTTTGGTACGTCCGAGTACGAACATATATTTAAGAAGGGAAGAATGTAATGACTCGAATGGTCGTTTTGTGTATTTGAGACCCATTTATTATTTTGGAACTTCCCATATGTATATATGTTGTTTTATTACTTGTTGGGATGGTTGGTTTCATTTCGAGGAGATTTTGGATTGATTTGGAACAATTGGTTCTCAATTTATAAGCTTAAGTTGGAGGTTTGACTTTTGTGAAAACGATCCCGGAATGGTATTTTGGTGATTTCAATAGGTTTGTATGGTGATTTTGTACTCTGGCTTATGTCTGGAGTTGGATTCGGATGTCCCTAGGTTGATTTGGCTCTTTTTGCAGAATGTTGACAATTTGAATGTTTAGAGATTTCCTAAGTTTGACCATGGTATGATTTTATGGCTATCGAGTTTGGATATTGGTTCCAGGACTTGGAATAGACCCGATTTATTATTTGTGACCTGTGTGAAAAATTTGGTGTCATTCCGAGATGGTTTGGTTAGAATCGGATGCTTGGTTGCAATTTTAGTGATTCTCGAGTTTCATTGTAATTTCTATTTGTTTTGGTGTTTGTCTCATGGTTTCAGATGTTATTTTGGTATATTGAGCTCGCGATCGAGTTAATATGATATTTTTAGACTTGTGTGGAGCCCCGGGTGCTCGGAAAAGCTTCAGACGCGTTTCAGAATGTTTCGAGTTGTTTCAGTTTTACTGGTTCTTTGTTGCTGCTGCAGGTCTCGCAATTGTGAGATAATGCACGTATTTGGGAGCCATCTCTTTTGCGAGGTGGGAACCACAATTGCAAGGTGGGGGTATTCTAGTCATGTTCGCATTTGCGAAGCATGAGTCGCATTTGCGACATTGACTGGGTTGTGGCCAATTCACATTAGCGAGCTTATTTTCGCTTTTACGGTATGGCCTAGCTTTCCATTTACGAAGATTATGTCGCATTTGCGACATTTTTCGGGGTTGGAAATGTTCGTATTTGCGATAAACATTATCACATCTAGCTATTGGGTAAGTGATTTTGACTCAATTTCAATAGTTTAACTAGATTTCATATTGAATTTAACATCAAAATCATGGGATTCGAAGAGAAATTTTGGGAATATTTTACTATGTTTTGAAAAATAAAAATTTGAGATTTCAGAGTTAATTTGGACTCGTATTTGAAAACCAAACCCATATTTGGACTCGTAAGGCTATGGATAGTCGAGATCTACCCTTCCACTCGGCTATTGACCCGGCAAGCGCTTGGTTGATGTTTTGGAAAATGTGTAAAGATCTTAACTTTGTTAATTAAAATTGGTTTCTCTTGCTTTGATTAATATTATTAAGTCATTTTTAGCTAGATTTAGACCGAACAAAGGTGAATTTCACAGGAACAATATTTTTAGAGTATTGATTGAGGGCTTTTAAGGTAAATATCTTGCCTAACCTTGTGTGAAAAAATTACCCCTTAAGATTTGGCTTAATTGCTTATTTGTTATATGTATGAAACAACATGTATCCGAGGTGACAAGTGTGTACACAGTCGTTTGTGTGATTTATGACCGGATATGACATGAGGTTGCTCTCATTATCTTGTTTTGATTGTGAGGTCATTGCAATATGTGTATTCCCTTTGATAATTACTTGAGCTTATGTTCCATACTAGAGATCATGTTTTACCTTTCTATCTCCTTTTTTGAACAAGTTGGGCATTTGCGAGATTGTTTCTAATTTAAGTTAGTTGACTTCATGCTTAAATGTTGAACAACAATCCACATTCTTTTTATTGGTTTGTCCATGTGCACTACGTTGGCAGATTTTGAGTTTATGTCTTGATGACAAATGTTGGCATATTGTGTTGTTATGATTATGCCACATGTGGACCTATTGGGCGAATTCTTCGTGTATTTACACGAGGTTTCTATCGTGCTAATATTATTGACGATATTGCACATGCGGCGAGATAAGGCAGGATATATATATATATATATATATATATATATGCTTATTGCAAGACAAGGTGGGATGATTGTTAATACTCGTGTGGTGAGACAGAGAGGGTATTTACTTTATTGTTGCACACGCGGTGAGATAAGAGTGGCTATGTGGGGATGATATGTGATGGCCTGGGGCATTTTATTGATGATGTTTGTGTGGTGGTGAAAGAGAGGTATTCTTATTTGTGCTTATGACTTCGTTCTATGTGTCATGAATTTTATTTGATTTATTATGTTGTTTTTAATGTGCTAATCCGTGTCTCTGTTATTACTAGATGATTGGGTTGCCAAGATGGATTTGCCTACGTGAAATTGTTATCTCATATTTTGTTGACTTGTTGGTACCATAATGGATTGAAGTAAAAAGAAAGTTGCTATCAAGCATTACTTTATTTGACTCTTGATATATTCCTCTTGAATATGATATTGGTAACTTACATAGGTACAATATACGTGGTGGCATAAGGTTTTTGCCATGCGATTGTGATGTATGTTGAGGCACAATGTCATTGTCGTACTAGTGGGACTTATATTTTGACACGAGGTCTTTGCAGTGCGAGTGTGACTTATATTGTGGCACGAGGTCTTTGTCATGCGAGTGTGACTTATGTTGTTGCACGAGGTCTTTTCCTGCGAAGTTGATTGATAATATAGACATGAGGTTCCACATGTGTGGGATTCTATTTGATGACTTATTGTCGAAATTGGACCTTTATTTGTTCTAAATTGTTATCAATTGTTCTGATGAAATTCATATTTATTGCCTTCTGTTATTCCTCGTGTTGCCAATCTTTGATATTTTGCACATGTTATTTGACTAGTGAGTATCTTGACTTAAACCTCGTCACTACTCTAGTGAGGTTAGTCTTGATACTTACTAGGTACCGACTATGGTGTTCTCATACTAAGATTTTGTACATTTTTGTGCAGATCCAGGTACCTCAGAGCGTGCTAGGCGTTAGTGAGCTGATTCCGAATTGTTGAGACTTCAAGGTATAAATGTTGTTCTGCTCGCAGGCCTCAGATTCCCCATTCTATTGTTTTTCTACTGTTTATGTCTTCCAAACAGACTTGTATTGTTGATACTTCATATATA
>AWOL01S0077414.1:0-14871 GCA_000715115.1 Nicotiana otophora | reverse complement strand
TCATAAACCTCTCAAGCCACTCGTGCATTTTAGTAAAACAGGGCATTCGGCCCAAAACATTTATATGCATCAAAATAGAGTCATACAACTGAGTTATGCGCTAATNAGTAGTGACGAGCAATAAAGCATATAATGTTCATATTAGGAAATCTCAGTAAAATACCACATGCTCTTAAAAATCAAGATTTGAATCAAACATCTCGTTTAAACCCAGTTCCAGTAAAAATCATTTAAAGACATTTTTCCAACAGTTTTTTAAACAAAGGCTCAATAAAAAGGTGAGCAAAAATGATGAAATCATAAACAGCCCCTCGGGCAAAATATCACTCATATACAGCCCCTCGGGCAAACCTCACCGTCACTCGTGCCACTCGGGCATACCTCACAATCACTCTTGCCACTCGGGCATACCTCACAATCACTCTTACCACTCGGGCATACCTCACAATCACTCTTGCCTCCCAGTCACTCAGCACTCGTCACTCGCACTCAGTAGGTACCAACGCTCATTGGCGGTATGTACAGACTCCGGAGGGGCTCCTTCAGCCCAAACGCTATAATCTGCACGGATAACTCATGTGCTATAATAATAAAGTATGCTGCAGGCGGGCAGCCCCGATCCACACTCATCCTCACAATCACGCCCTCGGCCTCACTCAGTCATAAACCTCTCAAGCCACTCGTGCATTTTAGTAAAACAGGGCATTCGGCCCAAAACATTTATATGCATCAAAATAGAGTCATACAACTGAGTTATGCGCTAATCAAGTATAAACATGACTGAGTATAGATTTTCAATCGAAAACAATGAGAGGATGGTAAGAAATAGCCCCTAAGGGTCCAAACATCATTGGCGCAAGGCCCAAACATGGCATTCAGCGCAATTTACAGAAATTCTTTCTAAAACATATAAGTATCAAATAGTTTCAACAAAGTATGCAACTTTACAGTTGCTACGGGACGGACCAAGTCACAAATCCCCAACAATGACGAAATTCGGGGTTTCATACCCTCAGGACTAGATTTACAATCGTTACTTATCTCAAACCGGTCAAATATCTAACCCACAATGATCTTGCCTCTGGACTCGGCCTCCAAATGCTCCAAATCTATTCACAATCAGTACAATACCATCAATACGCGCTAATGGGATGAATTCCACTAGAAAAACTACAAAATTAGACCAAAACCCGAAGTTGGCTCAAACTCGATCCCCGGGCCCACATCCCAAAATCCAACAAAATTTACAAAACTAGAAAGCTCATTCACTTACGAGTCTAACCATACCAAATTTATCAACATTCGACATCATTTGGTCCTTCAAATTCTTAAATTACTTTTCAAAAATTCCAATCCCTAAGCCCTCATTTTCACTAATTACCATGATTAAACAACGGAAAATCACCATATATACAAGTAGTAGGGTTCAAGTAACTTACCTCAACTACCCCCTTGATTCCCTCTTCAAATCTCTCCCAAAAGCTCCAAACACTGAGTTGAAATTGTGAAGAATGACCAAAATTCGCGAAGGGTTCTATTTATGGTTTCTGCCCAGGTTGTTTGCACCTGCGGCCATTTTCTCGCGCCTGCGGTCCAAGAAGACGCACCTGTGCAACTCACTTAATCACCCAGATTCCGCACCTGCGGACCCCTTCCTCGCACCTGTGGACTCGCATCTGCGGTCCCAGGTGTGCATCTGTGAAACCAGTCCAAACTTCTCATCTCCGCATCTGCGCTCAAGCCCTCGCACCTGCAACCAATTCTTCACACTTGTATTCCCAGCCTTGGCCCAGCGTCTCCCGCACCTGCGCATTCCCCACGTGCACTAGCGGCTTCGCACCTACGACCCATTCTTTCGCATGTGCGGAAATAGCAGAAGCAGCAGCTCTAGCTGCAATTTCCAACTTCAACAAATCTGTTAACCACCCGGAATCACCCCGAGGCCCTCGAGACCTCAATCAAAAATACCAACACGTCATATATTGACATACCAACTTGGTCAAACCTTCGAATCACTCAAAACAATATCAAATCATCAAAGTACCCTCGGATTCAAGCCTAAGAACTTCTAAATTTCCAAATTCGGCAACCGATGCCGAAACCAACCAAACCACGTCCGAATGACTTCAAATTTTGCACACACGTCAAAAATGACACTACAAACCTACTCCAACTTCCGGAATTCCATTCCGACCCCGATATCAAATTTTCCAGTGCCGACTGAAATCGTCAAATTACCAATTTCGCCAATTCAAGCCTATTTCTTTCACGGACCTCCAAATCACATTCCGGACGCACCTCTAAGTCCAAAATCACCTAACGGAGCTAACGGAACCATCAGAATTCAAATTCGAGATCGTTTACACATAGGTCAACATCTGGTTGACGTTTCTAACTTAAGTTTCTACTTAAGAGACTAAGTGTCTCAATTCACTCTGAAACCACTCCGTTCCCAAACCAACTAACCCGATATAACATAATATAGCTGAATAACACGAAAAGAAGTAGAAATGGGGAAAACGGGCTATAACTCTCGAAATGACCGGCCGGGTCGTTACACAAGTGTATGATCAACTAGTAGAATATACAAAACTCTAACCACTATCTGAAATAAAGTAGACAGAAAAATAGATACAAAAGAGAGACTCTAGGTGCTGCAAAACGGCTCAAAAAGCAACTCACCACTAGGCCTCGGGGTAACGGGGGTGCGCGTCGATATGACTGCCAGATGCACCTTCCTCAGATCCTGCACGGTTAGTGCAGAAGTGTAGAGAGAGTACATAGAAAATATGTACCCAGTAAGTATCTAGTCTAACCTCGAAGAAGTAGTGACGAGGTGTCGACATCGACACTTACTATGGGCTAGCAATAAAATACAGGAAATTCTAAATAAGCAGGGTTCATGTAAATGATAAATATAACTCCATAACAAGCAGTGAATAATAATTCTTTCACTAATAATAAAGTTTAGGTCAATTTTTATCATTAAATAATTATAACCGCTCGAGCCATAAAATAATATAAAATATAATTAAGCTCCGAGTATTATCACGCTCGATTATGCCAGGGTCGTATGGTCCGATCCAGAATAATGTGTACACTGCCAGGGGTAGAGCGGCATGAACCATAGATGCATCTATTCTACTACCGAGGTGTTCGGCCCACTCCACAAGAAGAGAGGATACTTTAAGAACATCCAATTTAAAAGTTATTACAAGGCTAATACACAAATAAGCACAATTTTTATTAACGGTCAAGTAACCTGCCAAAATTCAAGTAAGTGAAATTCGGTCTTTTACAATTCCTTTATCAAGTTCCAATATAATTTAGGCACTTTAATTAACAAGTAGGGGACAAACATTACAAGTATTTCATGATTTGGGTCCGAAACTACCCGTACATAGGCATAATTAGTAGCTACGCACGGACTCTCGTCACCTCGTGCGTACGTAGACCTCACAATTTGAAGCAAATAGTAACTTAAATCACCTATGGGGTAAATCTTCTCTTACAAGGTATGACAAGAGACTTACCTTGTCTCAAAGCTCACTTCTGATCCACTAATAAGCTCTAAATCCTCGACTCAAACAACTCGAAACTAGTAAAACGTTGTATAAATCAATCAATATATGTTCAAAAGTTCATAATCTAGCTATTAAAGTGATTACCCAACCCAAATAAGAAGATTCCTAAACATTCACCCTCGGTCCCACGTGCCCAGATTCCGAAAATTTTCAAAGAAAGTTGTTACCTTTAACTTCACGAACTCAAATATATAATGTTTACCCAATTCCATAACCATTTTCGTGGTTAATTCCCATTTTTATCAAAACCTAGTTTTTTCATATAAACCCAAAATTTTCACAATTTTACATGTTAAAATCGACCCATAATTTATGTATTTAACTTACATTGGTTAGAAATTACTTACCTCCAATAGCTAGGTGAAACCCTCTCTCTAAGACCTCCAAAATAGCCTAAGGAATGCAATAAATGAACCTCAAATGGCCTAAGTCCCGTATTAAAAGGACCTCACTGCCTCTAGCATTTTCGCTTCTGCGGACCTGGGGCCACATATGCAGAAAAGTCATCACATGTGTGGTCCTAGCACAGGCTGGCTGACTCCGCTTCTGCGGACGAGATACCACTTCTGCGGTCCCGCTTCTTCAGAGGGTGGAGCGCGTCTATGGCATTCTCGCTCCTGCGGACGTCTCACCGCAGAAGTGATACCGCTTCTGTGTATGCTTCTCTGCTTCTATGGACCACTGACCAAATGCCCAAAGCCGCTTCTGCAGCCAAGAGCTCGCACCTGCGGCCAAAAGCTCGCAGGTGCGGGCATACCAGAATTGGTGCACCAACAACCCCTTTTGAGCTCTAACGCGATCCGTGCAATGTCCTTGTAGCACCCGAGGCCTCGTCCAAATATACTAATAAGTTTGTAAACATAAAAAGGACTCGCTCGCACCTTCAGAACGTGGAAAACAACATTAAAACTAAGAATCGCAATCCAAAACCAATAGAATTAACTTATGAACTTCAAATTCTTCCAACTTACTCTAAGCGCGCCAAATCATACTTAAACTACTCGGAATGACACCAAATATCGCTAGCAAGTCTTAAATCACCGTAGAGAACTATTCCAGGTCTTGGAACCCCAAACGGACCTCGATAATATCAAAACCTACTCCAAACCAAATTTGAAGGACTTTAAAACCTTCAATGTGCCAACTTTCAACTTTATGCGCCGAAACGCTCCCCGGTCATCCAAAATCTGATCCGAACATGCACTCAAGTCCAAGATCATCATACAAACCTATTGGGACCATCAAATCCCAATTTCAAGGTCATTTACTAGAAATGTTGACCAAGTTCAAACTTACCCCTTTAAAGCCAATATTAAGGAACTAAGTGTTCCGATTTCAATCTGAACCCTTCCAAATCCCAAACTAACCATCCCCACAAGTAATAAAATAGAAAAAGCACACCCGGGGAGTCTTATTTAGGGGAACGTGGATCTATAAAGCAAAATGACCGGTCAGGTCGTTACAATCTAAGTTGTAGCTGCAAGTAGTTTGAAATAAAAGGTATTCTATGTTTCCATATACTTAAGGTGTTATCTAATAAGAGGACTGAAAACATTAATGAGAGGTATATATTGAGAAGGTGGAGAAGAGATGTTGCTCGTCCACACTTGAAACATTTCTTTCTAGGAGGTTACCCATGTATGACTTCTGAATACATGATGTACATGAAACTATTAGAGCATTTTGAACGTGTTTGTAATATTGCATTGGGTACTGAAGTGATGAAGCAATATATTAAGTATGATTTGAACATATTGGAGCATGACCTTTTAAATTGGGATGATGATACGATAGTTCCAAACTGGGAATTAGAAGATATAAATGATGGTGTGAGTGAGGGTGATGGTGATGGTGAAGGAAGAAATATAAGATATCCTAGATACGTAGCTTCTCGTAGACATCCAAGGTTCAATAGATATAACGGGCGAATTGATTCATACTTTAGAAGTTCACAAACGGGTGGTGGAAGTGGAGTTAGAGGTAATAAGAGGGGTAGAGGTGGTGGTAAAGGTGGTGGTAGAGGCTGTGGTAGAGGTAGTGGAACTCCTCGGCTAGCGGAAGGAATTGAGGTAAAGTATAAGAAATTTGACTAATCATTTTTTTAATTGCTTATGCTTATTGGTATTCTTTACTCTAATTACATCAAGATGATCAACAGCACCACCACAGAATAGCTTGCTTGATCTAAATAATGAAGCGAACTGAAAAGTGGAAGACTTAACCGTTTAGTTTGAGATGATTTAAGTTTGGAACTTATTTAATTTTATTTGAGATAGATTCATTTTGAAGGTACTGACTTTGTTTTGTAATGAGTTTAAACGTGTGGTATTATAATTGTCATTATTAAACGCTTTATTTTATTGTTACTTGCTTTGAATTTAGAGGACTAAACTAACAAAATGTGACTAGTTAAAACTAGTATAGAAGTGAAATACTTGACAAGATTAAAACCAGTACAAAACTATGAACAAAAATACTCACATCTTGATATTACAAAACTATGTCCTTCTTCATCCGCCGCTACTAATAATGCTACCTTAGGTCGCGATATATCTTCGTAGCACCTGGATGAATAGAATACCGAGAACTGTGTACCTCCTCTAGAATATTTTCCCTCAATCCATCAACATTAGGGACACATAGGCAGCCCTGGAGTCGCAGAACACCATCTTCACCGATAGTTACCTCCTTGGCACCACCCTGTAGTACCGTCTCTCTAAGAACCAATAAGTATGGATCATCAAACTGGCGAGCCTTGATCTGCTCGAATAGTGAATATTGGGCGACGACGCATGCAAGAACTTGGCTGGGCTGTGAAATATCCAACCTCACAAGTCTGTTAGCCAAGGACTGAATGTCCAAAGCTAGTGGCCTCTCCTCTGCTGAAATGAATGCAAAAAGAACCATACTCTTCGCCTTTCTACTCAAGGCATCTGCATACTACATTCGCCTTGCCCGAATGATAAAGAATGGTAATATCATAATCTTTTAGTAGCTCAAGCCATCTGCGCTGCCTCAAATTGAGATCCTTCTGCTTGAAAAAATGCTGCAAGCTATGATGATAAGTGTAAACCTCACAGGATACCCCATAAAGATAATGCCTCTAGATCTTGAGAGTATGAACAATCGTGGCCAACTCCAAATCATTTATGAGGTAATTCTTCTCATGGGGCTTCAGCTGACGTGAATCATACGCAAAAACTCGCCCATCTTACATCAATAGACAACCTAAACCAATGCGTGAAGCATCGCAATACACAGTATACATTCCTGAACTGGAAGGCAACACTAATACCGGTGTTGAAGTCAATGCGGCCTTGAGCTTCTGAAATCTCACCTTGCAATCATTGGACCATCGAAACGGAGCACCCTTCTGGGTCAATCTAGTTAGAGGTGCTGCAATAGATGAGAAACCCTCCACAAACCGACGATAATAACCTACTAACCCCGAGAAGCTCCTGATCTCGATCGATGTGGTAGGATGAGGCTAACTCTAAACTGCCTCCGTCTTCTTGGGATATATTTTAATACCCTCGCCTGATAGGACATGCCCCAAGAATGCTACGTAATCTAATTTACTGCTCATTTTAAGAGTAATGACCTGGCTAGTCGTTTTGAGAGTTGTAGCCCCGTTTTCCTATTTAATGCTCATTTTGAAATTTATAGTTGCTATGTGACTTTCCGAGGTAGTTGGTTAGGGGACGGTGGGGTTTTGGAATGAATTGAGACACTTAGTCTCAAGGTTGAAAACTTAAGTTAACATTATTGACCGGATGTTGACTTATGTGTAAACGTCTTCGGAATGGAGTTTTGATGGTTCTGTTAGCTCCATTGGATGATTTTTTACTTAGGAGCATGTCCAGATTGTGATTTGGAGGTCCGTAGTGGAATTAGGATTGAAATGGAAAAATATGGATTTTTTGGAAAGTTTGATCGGGAGTGGACTTTTTGATATCAGGGTTGGATTACTATTTCGGAAGTTGGAGTAGGTCTGTAATGTCATTTGTGACTTGTGTGCAAAATTTAGGGTCAATCGGACGTGATTTGATAGGTTTCGGCATCGTTGGAAAAGTTGGAATTCCTTAGTTTCAATAGGCTTGAATTGGGGTAGGATTCATGTTTTGATGTTGTTTGATGTGATTTGAGGGCTTGACTAAGTTCGTGTGAGGGTTTAGGACTTTTTGGTATGTTTGGTGGAGGTCCCGGGGGGACTCGGGTTGATTCCAGATGATTAACGGATCAAAAGTTGAAATTTAAAGGTTGCTGAAGCTGGAGGCTGCTGGTGTAACCGCACCTGCGGAGCTTTGATCGAAGGTGCGAGCTGAAGATGCGTAGATGCGACCAAGATTGGGGAGGACTGTGGTCACAGGTGCGAGGAGTTTTCCGCACCTTCGTGGCCATAAATGCGGCATGAAGGGCGCTAAAGCAGATGGTGCGCAAGTGCAATAGGGATCTCCACACCTGCGATTTGCGCAGATGCGGGGGATAGGACCATTGAAGCGGAGGCCCAACTCCAGTGGTTCACCGCAGAAGTGGGTGGATTGTCACTTCTACGACGCCGCAGATGCAGTTAAGCGTCCGCAAAAGCGAAAAGCCTGGGCATATTATTTAAAACAAGGGTTAGCGATTTTGGCTTCATTTCAAACATTTTAAGCACGGGTTTGGGCGATTCTTGAGAGGAGTTTAGAGTAGTTTCTTGAGGTAAGTACCTTGTGCACATTTTTGATCAATAGTCTTATTTCCCCATTGATTTTCCCACCTAGTTTGTGTGTATTTAAGGTGTAAATTGGGAGTTGGAGAGTTTGATTTGGGGATTTTGGGGACGATTTGGTATCGTATTTTGATAAATTTGGTATGGTTGGACTCGTAGTTGAATGAGTTTTTGAGTTTTGTGACTTTTATCGAATTTTGAAGCATGGGCCCGAGGCCGGCTTTTGAGTCAATTTTTGATTTTTGATTAATAACTTAATATTTCATTATGGAATTGATTCCTTTAGCCCGTATTGATTGTATCTCATTGTTTATGGCTAGATATTAGGAATTTAGAGGATGTTTCACGAGGCAAGGGTGTGTTGGAATAGAGATTTGCTCGGATTGAGGTAAGTAACACTTCTAAACTTGGCCCTGAGGGTTCGAAACCCCGAGTTATGTGTTATATGCTTGGTGTTGAGGTGACACACATGCCAAGTGACAGGTGTGTGGGCGTGCACCATAAGAACTATGACCTGGTCGATTCCATGAAACTGTATAGTTGATTTATCTTGTTGATATCCATGTTTTCATCATGCGATAAAGTAATTGAGTGGTCATTCATGTTAAAAATCATGTTTAGACTATTACTGGTACTGTTGGGACCCATAGTGGTCGTTTCCTTGCTATTGACTTATTGATTACATTGAAATTTCGTACTCAATCATATTTATTCATTGCATATCATATTTTAGTCTCCGCTGCTATTTATTGATGTATCATATCATCATTTTGGGCTAGTTTCACGACATTGTGAGCCTGCGAGAGAGAGAGAGAGAGTTTTGGATTGGGCTGCACACTGCATCATGTTTATTGATTTATGCCTGGATCTGGCTTATTATAGCACTAGGGCTGAAGGAGCCCCTCCGGAGTCTGTACACACCCCTAGTGAGCGTAGTTGATTATATTGAGGGATGGATCTTCCTTGGACATGGATATTGCCCGAATCATTTATATTTGGGGATAGATCTTCCCCTAGGCTAGATTGGCCTTATAAAGTACTGAGTGAATGACTGTCAGTTGATGTATAAATATATGTGATGGATCTTCCCTGGGTTGGATTGTTTATATACAGTACTGAGTTATTGAGAATGTGAGTACACGAGACTTTCAACGTGATGCATCACATATAACATGTGCATTGGCATGGAGATGTAAAGAGGTCATACTCCTTATATAATTCAGAAACGTAGGCATGCTTTCAAGTTCAACAGTTAAATTTAATTCAAGTAAAAATAGTTCGTCACTACCTTTTCGTACAAAGGTTAGATTTGTTATTTATTGAGTTGGTTATACTCACACTATACCTTGCACCTCATGTTCAGATCCAGGTGCTTCCGGTCATGACAGTTGTTGAGTTGTGGAGTTCGGATCTTCAGAGACTATCAAGGTAGCTGCTTGACGTTCAAAAACCTTGATTCTCCCTCATTATCTTCCATTTTATGTTTCAGTTATTACTTCCTAGACGGTGTATTTGGCTGTATTTTTATATAGATACTCATGTACTCTGTGACACCCCAATAATTGGGATTTTCCGCGTTGTGTTTTGGGTTTCTATCCCATTTTATGAGAACTTTCATTGTTTAAACTACTTTAATTCATTTTCTGTTAAAAGTGTTGGAAATATTGTGAAATGTAAGCTTACCTAGTACCACGTTAGGCATCATCACGACATGTTAGGATTTTAGTTCGTGACAAGTTGGTATCAGAGCCTAGGTTACATAGGTCTCACGAGTCATGAGCGGGTTTAGTAGAGTCTTGCGGATCGGTACGGAGATATCTGTACTTATCTTCGAGAGGTTGTCGAACCCTTAGGAAACTTCACATTCTTGTATTCTTGTCGTGCGAATTTGTTGATTCCAGTTACTAAATTCAGTTGTTCTATTCTCTAAGAGATGGTGAGGACACATGTTACCGGATAGGCCAGCCACCAGCACCACTAGTTAGGGCCACGAAAGGCCGAGGTTACAGTAGGGGCCGCGGTAGGGGCATAGGTGCAGCTCGTACAACAGCTAGAGAAGCACCTGCAGATCCACCAATTACTCCAGATCAGGAGTAGGTTCAAGATGTAGTTGAGCCAGCTCAAGCACCAGCTCTACCCATTGTAATTCCAGGCCTTCAGGAGGCTTTGGCCCAGATATTGACTGTTTGTACTGGCCTTGCCCAGGTGGTTTTGGCTCAGGCTAAACCATCCAGTTGACCGCACTCCCGAGCAGGTGATGCAGGGACTTCAGACACCGGGGGTACTACCAGCCCAGTCGGTTGTAGCTGCTCAGGCCCAGGTGGTCCCCGTTATGGCTGATGATGAGCAGAAGAGACTTGAGAGATTTGGGAGACTTAAGCCTCCATCATTTAACGGTGCTAAGTGAGAGGATGCTCAGTGCTTCTTGGATAAGTGCCAGCGAATTCTTCGCACGACTGATATTCTGGAGACCAGTGGGGTATCGTTCACTAATTTTCAGTTCACTGGGGCTGGCTTCAGATGGTGGGAGGCTTATGAAAGGCATAAGCCAGTCGGTGTAGAACCACTTACATGGTCGGAGTTCTCCATTCTCTTCTTTGAGAAGTTCGTGTCGCGGTCTCGTAGGGAGGAGCTGCGCAAACAGTTTGAGTAGTTACGTTAGGAGGGCATGTCTATGACATAGTATGAGATGAGGTTTTCTGAGTTGGGTCGTCATGCAATTTGGTTGGTTCCCACTGATAGGGAGAGGATAAGTAGGTTCATTGATGGCCTCACATATCAGCTACGGTTGCTTATGACTAGGGAGATGGTATCTGGTGCTACGTTCGACGAGGTGGTCGATATTGCTCAGCAAATAGAGATGGTCCGTAGTTAGGAGCGTGGTGAGTGGGAGGCCAAGAGGCCTCGTGGATCAGGTGGTTTCAGAGGTATTCCTTTGGGAGGTTAGTTCTACCACAGAAGGGGCCATTCTTATAGGTACGCTCAGACTGCCCATCCAGTTTACCGTGGTGCATCATCCGGCCATGGTTCATATAGCCACCATGCTCAAAATCAATAATCACGCGTAATCTGGCATCAAGTACTCGAAGTGCATTACCATAACCACGGCGAAGCAAATGACACAATGCCACACAAACCCGAAAGAACATAACCAATGCGCAACCACTCATGTATCACCCAATTACCCATCTCGCGCAATTTCCGCTATAAGGCCCCAATAGGACTGCACCATGGGTACATACAACCAACGAATCACAACCCGCCGTAGCATAGAAGAGTAACTCACCGAACATATCAAAACATGAATTAGTTCAACAACAACCGAATGGTACATCCCTCAACAATAGCAGTATGGAGCCAACCAATCCGACTCGGTGTAGAATACACATCCTAATTGGGCCTACCAATGGACCCCCAAATCAATTTCGGGCACCCACACATGGATAAATAACCCTCCAAAATCCCACAATGACTGAATCACAACACATACTATCGTCTAGCTAGCTTCATCCATTACTTCACAGTCCACAACTATGGAAACAACCTGCTCTTGAGAACTCCCAGTCTCCAAATCCATATAACACACGAATCCCATACCTGATCCCAACTCCATCGCCAAAATGTCTAACACATCTCTCATACACAATCATCCCACGAGGAATACTCCTACAATTCTTCCGTGCCACATAGAAAAATTGAATATCAGTAGTCGATCAACCAAGAGAGTACGGCAATACCAATGAACATCCGTAAATCAAAACACAATGCCCCTTTCAACCGCGCACCCCTCTCAGGGATTACCGAGCAACTATAACATTCATCTAAATATACAACACTGACCATTCTGTCCAGAATTCGTGAACTTGCCTTCAAGAATGAACTGTCACCTTGTACATATAAATCTTAATCCTGCACAACACACCACATCTATCATGCCATCACCATACTGGTCTATCCTACTACCCAGTTGTCCTATTTACTTCGAGTTGCTTCTGAATTAACCTCAATTTGATACTTCTCCTTGTTAGAACTCCACGATACTTCCCAAAAGCTCACTACAAGATACCCTAACATAACACCACACTACCATAAGATCCGTAAGCCATTGTAATCTTCTTAAGTACCTCCATAAATACCTCAACTGTAACACTCACTCTAAAAATACCTTATGCGAATTTAAAATTATTCTTCTTACCTTTCTTATACTAAAATGTAGAATCCATAATCCTACAAAATTACCGCAAATCCCGGAACCATTAAATGTAATTTCAGATTCTAAATTGCACCGCCCAAATGGGCTGACATACACGTGACTCATTAGCACAACAACGCTTGAAGGGGTAACCCTACCTTAACGCCACCGATCAAATTCATACTCCGTGTGTACTACGTCCTTCAAAATAACAATTTAAATATTTCATGATTTTTCATAAAGTGCGACATAACCCATATGCAAGAAATTTTCTTACTCAAGTCATCCCCGATATCAACCTCTGTAAGTCATAACCAATCAACAAGTATTCCTCAGCCCACAAACTAATACCGTACAAAATCATGCATTCAAATCATAGATAGCAGACTCCCCCACTTGGCTCAAAGCCATATAACAAAACATATGATAACTCACCATACCCAAGATAACATCTAAATTGACCATACTAAGCAATAAGAGATATACTCTAGTCTCCAGACTCTCAATAGTCACCACACATGACCGATATACACGGTCCATAATGACAGTATGGCCTACCGGTGTAGACACATGAACAGGTAAAACTAGAGACTCACAGGGCATATCCAGATAATGAGCAAAATACGAGGACACATACGAATAAGTGGATCCAGGGTCAAATAATATAGAGACATCTCTATGGCAAACTAAGACAATACCTGTAATCACAGCATCCAAAGCAATGACATCTGGTCTGGCAGGGAGTGCGTAGAAACGGGCCTGACCGCCACCTGATCGGCCTCCCCCTCTAGGGCGACCTCTAGCTGACTGAGCTTCACCCCGATCTGGCTGGGCGGTTGGTGAAGTAACTGATACCAAAGTTGAAGGCTGAATCCCCTGCTGAGATGAACCTCCCAAAAGGCGGGGACAATGCATCTTGATATGACCCAAATCTCCGCACTTAAAGAAACCCCTCTTTGCAAATGGCGGTGGGGACTGAAGGGGACCCCGAGCACCGGAATAACTGCTAGAAGGTCCTGAAGTGGATGAACCCTGAGCTGATGGTGCATGAGACAAACTCTGAGCTGGTAGTGCACAGAATGAAGATTGGCCCTGCTGATAGTTGTATGCACCATGGCCAGATGATGCACCACGGTGAACCGGGCGAGTCGTCTGAGCATATCTGAAAGGACGACCCCTGTTATGGTGGAACTGACCCCCAAAAGGAACACCGCTGAATCCACCCTGTCCACGAGGCCTCTTGGCCTCCCTCTCAACCCTCTCCTGGCTGCCAACCATCTCAATCTGAGGAGCAATATCGACAACCTCATCAAATGTAGCACCAGACACTCTCTCTAGTCATAAGCAATCACAGCTGAAAAGTGAGGCCATCTATGAACCTCCTGATCCTTTCCCAGTCTATGAGAACGAACCAGAATGCATGACGAGCCAACTCTAACAATCTTCTATCATACTGCATCACGGACATATCACGCTGACGAAGCTGCTCGAACTACCTGTTGTGCGGGCGGCGGGAGTCTGAGTGCCTCCCCCGAGCTGAGAAGTGGCTGCTGCGGTCGGAACAGAGACCGCCTGAGCACGATTGGTGCAGATGGTCAGAATCTAAGCTAAGGCCTCCTGAAGGCTTGGTATCACAATGAGCACAGGTGGTGCCTGAACTGGTCCCACAGGCTCATCCATAACTGGAGCCTGCTCCTAAACTGGGGCAACAGGTGGATTTGTAGGTGCTGCCCTAGATGCGGTGCAAGCTGCACCTTTTCCCCTACCGCGACCTCGGCCTCTCACGGCCCTGACTGGTGGTACTGGTGGCTGTACATCCTGCCTCCTAGTATGCATCCTCATAATATGTGAGAGAATTATAACAACAAAAAATACAAACGCCTCTATACCGATCTGCAAGACTCTACTAAACCTGCTCATGACTCGTGAGACCTACGTAACCTAGGCTCTGATACCAACCTGTCACGAGTGAAAATCTAATCATCGCGATGACGCCTATCATGGAACTAGGCAAGCCACAACTCAACATCTCAACACAAAACAATCTTTGAACATAAAGACAGAAGCAATTGAATAATTAAGAAAAAGGCCTTTTTGAAAACATAAATATCCAAAATACGATACAATCTATCCCAAAACCGGGGTGTCACTGAGTATATGAGCATCTAAATCAGAATACAGTCCACTACAATGTCTAGAGAAATAAACTGAAAATACAACAAGTGATATAGAAGGAGAGTCAAGGCTTGCGAGCGCTGTGCAGCTACCTTGGTAGTCTCCGAACTCTGAAGTCTCAATCAGCAACTGCTGCCGTGACCAACAATGCCTGGATCTGCACACTAGGTGCAGGGAGTAACGTGAGTACATCCAACTCAGTAAGTAAC
>AWOL01S0077410.1:45782-69598 GCA_000715115.1 Nicotiana otophora | reverse complement strand
CTCCATTTTCCATTCACCCTCATTTTAAGAATATTACATCTTAAAACATTAAAACCTCAACACATATTGCCACTGAAGCTAGTCTTCCTTTTTTGATAAATGTTTAGTAGTATTACTATGGCTAATTCTTTAATGGGGACTGTTGTTTCTTGAAGTTTCTTGGTAGTAATATTTTTGCTCAATTTGGTTACATATGAAAAGTTATTTTCATGTTAGATAATTGTAACTTGAATAAAATATTCTTGATTTTCAGGCTACACAGAATGTGGCACCTAATAATTTAATTTCCTGCAATGGCAGAGCCAATTCCTGATGCCCCTACAGATATATAGTTCGCGTTCTATACCAAGAACATCTGATGCAGGTTTGTTTAATTCCACATTAGTTTTCTGTAATTTGAGTTACATAAGGACTATTCAATTGTTCTCATAACTGAATGTATTTGGTCCCTAACTCACCTGGTGATTAGCAAAGTGATTAAAGATTTGCAGTCCTTCCAATATTAGATGAATTAATCAGTTCCGTTTTAATGGCAAACTGTTAACGGATATTCTTAAGACAAGGTGGGTTGCTCTGATGGTAAGCACCCTCCACTTCCAACCAAGAGGTTGTGAGTTCGAGTCACCCCAAGAGCAAGGTGGGAAGTTCTTGGAGGGAAGGATGCCGAGGGTCTATTGGAAACAGCCTCTCTACCCCAGGGTAGGGGTAAGGTCTACGTACATACTACCCTCCCCAGACCCCACTAGTGGGATTATACTGGGTTGTTGTTGTTGTTGTTGTTGTTGTTAACGGATATTCTGCTGTTAGGCACATCCAACCAATCCGGAAATATGCAGGTTTGTTTGATAATTGACAGTTCGCGTCCTATTGATCCAAAAACATCTGATGCAGGTTTGTTTGATAATTGACATACTAATTAATTCCAGATGCTATAAAAATACTGTTTAAATGGATATGAAACTTTACTTTTTTTATAATTTGGGACTCACATATTTGGAATCAGAATAACAATGTTGGATTTTGCTGACCTATCAAAGTATAGTATACAATGTTTGAAATCTTTAACATTTTGTGTTTAGAATCATGAACTGTTTTAGTGGTAAAGTAATACTAACTGATATATATTCTTGTTGGTTTTTAGGATCTTGAATTCCAGCCAATCTAGCTCTTGACTGATCTACCAGTTGACATGGAATGGAGAATGTCATATTTTAGGAAACACTATTAACTGATCCAATTGAGCATTACAGTAGTATATACTTTCTTGTCCTGTAGAAATACATTTAGTACAAAAACTTTCTTAAGCTCTCAGGCCTATGACTCTACACTCTTATTATTGCCTATCCCTTATATAATTAGGCCTTCTATTATCAAATCCTTTTGGCTTACTTAGTTGCTTGGAGATCTATCTCTTTTTTAGTGTATAGAAACTATAGTGTAAATTGAAGAAGAGAAACGAAAATAATATTAATGGAGGTACTAGAGTTATGAAAGAAGAATAGCATCTTAATTATGCTCGACTGCTCACCAGAAAAGTTATATCTCTTGAGACTAAACCAAAATTTTTGGATGTTATCATCTCATATACGTTACACTTGGTACGTGTGTATGTGCGTGTGTTTTTAATTTCTACATATATAAAATATAATCCATATATTGATTTTCTATAAAAAATTTATCCTAACAATAGTTTTTAGAAGAAACAAATAGAAGCATTTCTTTCAATTTATTCATAATTGTGTGATGCATCTCAAAGTGAGTCAAAAACTATGTTTAAATTTTTGCAAATTGTCTGATCAATAAATATGATCCTAAAAAGATACTTTAATTATTATAGACCAATATTTAAATATTCGGCGCGAATAAGTTTTAACCTTGTTGATATTAGTGTTATTATTTATCAAGACATGCGATTTTATTTCTTACAAATTTAGGCCTATCATTATTTCTTACTACATCACTGAATATCCTAAATTATGCTTTCGGTGATTGCTAAAGTGATAACACTGATAGCTACTCAGAGTGGACGACAGTCAGTAAATTCTAACATATACATCAATATACATAGTGTGGTTTAATAACATCACGACTCTTACATGATGTTTTAAAAATAAATTACCAAAAATCATCAAACTGCATCGATAACGAAGAGAAATCAAGATGATTGGATATACATAATAGAATAACCGAAAAATTGATATGATAAAGTTTCATAAATAATCAGCCGAACCGAATCATTCAAACCCATGGTTGTGATGAAAATAAATACATCAATTTCAAGCTTTTGATTAACCTAGCTAACTACATACGGAATGGACATCCAAAAATATTACTATTAATCATAACATTAAAATTTAATTTGCATTCATCGACAATGTAACCTTTGCATATACTCAGTTTAATGTGACTAACTATAGCAATTAATTTACTTGCGCATTTTTCCAGGTACATAGATGGTCACCTTGTATTTGACATATTATTATTATTCACTAGTATAAAAGAATTGCACACTATTAGCAGATAAAAATAATACACAATTGATTAAAATAAAATGTTGTTTCTTACAGAAGAATTTTCCATACCCAAAATTCACTAAAATTACAACAACTAATAGATATGAGAGCATTGTCGAGTTCAGTAAAGATTTATCATACGTGTATAGGATGCACTCAATGTATTCGAGCTTACCCCACTAATGTATTAGAAATTATACCTTGGGACAGCCATTGCATAGCTATTCAGAGTTGCACTTGGAGACTTACGATTCCTCGAACTTGCATCATCACATGGCCATTGTGTAACTCCTTGAGAATCATGTCACTCACCCGTCACGTGTACTTTAAAAAAGATAATGAGTTTTATGATAAGAATCTTAAAGGTTGGACTTTTAAATATTAGTTCCGTCCTGATAGAAATAAAGGTGGAGCTACATGTAATGAAGCCAAGGGGCTCAATTAAGTTCTTTTTATCGAAAAATTATATTGTATAAATAAAGTAATATATATATATATATATATATATATATATAATTATATATAATGTATGTATCGTTGAATTCTTTTAACATAAGAAAGCACACATGATAAAAGTGGTTTAAAAATTGGCTTAAGCCAAGTTTAATTCTTATACTATGTGATATTCTTATTTTTTTCTTTTTTGAGTTTTCTTAAATGAATTTTTTACTCTACCACTAATAGGAGGATGATAAAAAGAAATTTTGACAAACTATAATTAATGCTTATAAAAGATTTACATGTAATATCTATCAAGTAACTTGGTTGTGTCATATCTGGCCAATATTTCTTTTGAGTTTCTTTTTTTCTTTTTTCAAATTACCGCCAAAGTTTTGTTAGTTTGTCAGTTATCTTCCGTTCGGTTATTGCAGGGCTTTGACAGTTAAATATATTCCTCCTCTGCAAAACGAACAATACCCAAAATTCAGTTTTACGCTCTCCCACTCTCTCTCTTTACTGCAATTTTCATTCTTTCTCTCTTTTTCTGCATTTTCCATTCTCTCTTTTCTGCATTTTTCATTCTTTAATCCGAATTAGTAAAGCATTGCTGTGATAATGGACGACGAACAGAAACAAAATCTGTGAGTTGATTCCTATTTTCTACATTTACTTTTTCTTTTTCTCTTCATTTGTGATTTATGCAGTTTTTTGTTCTGTATACTGACTCTGTTTTTCTCTTTTTCTTTGTTTTCAGACGTAAGAAGAGAAAGCATGATACTGAAGCTAATGTTGATCAGCCAAATATTGGTTAGTCTTCCTAAAATTCTGATCTTCCAATAATAGTAATTTGAATTTGCTTTAATAGAGACGTGCTATATCTTGAATGGGGGACTTTTGTGTCTTGAAATTTCTTACTAAAGTAATATTTTTGCTCAAGTTGTTGATTGTTATGTATGAAATGTACAAAGACGGCTATTCCTTAAATGGGAACTGTTGTTTCTTGAAGTTTCTTAGTTATATTTTTGCTTAATTTGGTGAAGATTTTACGTGAATGTAAATTTTCTTTAATTTCTGTACACGTTTTTGAAAAGTTTGGTCATCATTGTTAGTCTTCCTTTTTGATAAATGTTAGTAGTAATTTGAATTTGCTTTAATGGAGATAAGCTATTTGAATTTACTTTAATTTCTGCACACGTTCTTGAAAATGTTTAGTCATTATTGTTTTTAGAAAGACATGCACAAGTAAATTGCTTCTTTAGTAACAATTTATGATATTATTTCAGCTCAAATAACAGAAGGATTTCAGCCACAGCACGCCCCGCTTCCAGAAGTATCCTCTGCTGCGGTATTTACCTGCAAAAAAAATTCTTAAGTTATTTTCATGTTTCCACTTAGTTAATTGTGGTTTTAATGCAATATTCTTAATATTTCATAAGTTATTTTCATGTTAGATAATTGTGAATTGAATGCAATAATGTTCTTGAGTTTCAGGCTACTCAGACTGTGCAGAATGTGGCACCTAACACTGTGGTGCCTATACAAAATGCTGATCCTATGATGCCAAGGCCAATAAATAATACTAGAAATCGAATGATATTAAACAGTTCAGCGACATATCTTGGACATATAGCGAGGCAAGTCCGGGGTATACATATTCCTAGGATGCCAAGGCCAATGAGTAATACTAGAAATCGAATGATATTAAACAGTTCGGCGACATATGTAGGACAGCTGGTGAGGCAACGACATGGTATACATAGTCCACAGTTTCCTAGGATGCCAAGGCCAATAAATAATAATCAACTGATGTTAAATGTTGTCGCGGAACATTTTAGAGAAAGGGTGATGCAAGGCATTGGTATACATATTCCAGAAGAGCAATCTGCATCAAACTCTTTGGTCCAAGGACAGAGTTCTACTTCTTCAGACACAGACACAGACACAGATTTGCAGACAGAACCAACTTCTGATGCTCCTACAGATGACAGCTCGCGTCCCATTGAGCCAAAAACATCGGATGAAGGTTTGTACTCTTGATAATGTCTGACATATGAAGTCACCTATGTAATTAGAATTTGTTTATATTGACATACTAATACATTAAATCCATGTTGAGCTGCCAATTGTAGCCTAGAGACTAAAGCATAGAGTTTCATATGAACACTTGTAGCATTGACTATATTTGCCATTTAACATAAAAGGGGTAGCCTTGGTATGATCCTTCTTGCATTAGATCTTAGATGGTAAAATTCTGCAGCTTTAGTAATGATTAATTTTAAGGACACTGGCAATTGTTTTACGTTCAAAAATATTTTTATTCCGAGTAGTCCAGATTTTTGTTCTGTTTGCTAGTTAGTAGTCCTTTCCAATTAATCAGCTCTTTTTTAGTGGCAAACTAATAAGGGATATTCTTGCTGCCATTTTGTCCATGTATATTTTTGGCTGCCCTGTTAGTAAACATAGAGGGGTAGCCTTGTCTCAATGCTTTTTTGCATTAGATGTTAGATAGTAAAATTTTAAGGACACTGGCAATTGTTTATGTTCAAAAGTATTTCCATTCCGAGTAGTCCAGATTTGCCAGAGGCAAAATGGAATAATATAGCCTAGCTACTAGCCAAGTAATAATGTGGCAGATTAGCCAAAGTAAGTGTGATATTTTGAGAGGATCTTGTGTGGGTGTTTCCTATTTAAGGAGAGATAGCTAGACTAATTTGAACATAAAAATACCGTTTAAAGATTGAACTTACTAACACTAATAACGGATATTCTGCTTGTCTTGCTGTTAGGCACTTATAACCAATCCAGAAATCTGCAGTCAGAACCAGCTCCCAATGCCCCTACAGACGACAGTCCTCGTCCTATGCCAAGAACATCTGATGCAGGTTCATTTGCATACTTCAAATCTTTCACATTTTATTCTCTTTATAATGTCTGGCATATGAAGTCACCTATGACATACCGATATATTAAAGAAAACTTGAGTGCATTTAGCACCAGTACTTAAGAGGATTAAGTTGCATACTTGAAAGGAAATGAATCCTGAACTGGAATTTGTACAATTAGCTCATTGTGTTTTATGTGTAGCAATTATCTGCCTAATCATTCCAAATCAACCTTTTTTTGGTTAGAAAAGCGTATATTACTTAACAAAGTTAGAGGGAGCATGTTGCGCTATATTTCCTAAGCTAGCAGTCATAGAGGACTGTGTATACTGATTATCCAATGTTGAACTGCCAATTGTAGCCCAGAGACTAAAATATAGAGTTCCATTAAGTAGCAAAGACAATAATTGCTTAGTCCATAATCCAGTCACCCTGATCATTAATGTCTGATGGATAAAAACTTAATTCTGTACAAAATCAATTGTACTCACATAACTTGATGTGTCTAATCCCTACATCACCTGGTGATTAGCAAAGTGATTAAAGATTTGATGAATTAATCAGTTGTGTTTTAGTGGCAAACTAATAATGGATACTCTGCTTCTCTTGCTGTTAGGCACTTCCAACCAATCCAGAAATATGCAGACAGAACCAACTCCCAATGCCCCTACTGACGGTTCGCGTCCTGAGCCAAAAACTTCTGATGCAGGTTTGTTTAATTGCAAACTCTAACATTTTAAATCTTTAACATTTTGTTTTCAGAATCCTGTTGATAATATCTGACATCTGATATGTAACTAAAATTTTTATACAATGACTTACCAATACATTAAAACAATTTATGGATGCTGTGAGCACCAGTTATTAGTAAAAAGATTAAATTTCTTAATTATTAAAATGTTTTAGTGGTAAAGTAATACTAACTGATATTCTTGTTGGTTTTTAGGATCTTCCAGCCAATCCAGCTCCTGATGCACCTATCTCTCTCTAACCAAATCAAGAATTCTGATTTGCTGGTCTACCTTGAGAAACACTATTAACTGATTCCATTGAGCACTTCATTTTCTTGTAATTTTGGATATTATCATCTCATATACTTTGTACTATGTAGCCGTGGCTGCACGCGAGCATGCACACTCTATATCCGCCATTAATGCTAGTGATGTATATGAGACCATGAGATAATAATAGTTCTAATACAACACAGGATATGACTGTAAAAATGCACTGTGGATCTCTCTCTTTTTCAAGACTATACTTTTGTTGGTCATACATATTATACAAAGACCATTGAGGGGCTATGTCATATTTGATGATGAAACTTGTTTTAGAGTTCGTTTTTATGCTTATAACTTAATAGCATTTCTTCCTTGGTTTGTGAAAAGAAAAAGCTTCTTGCTAATTAACGAGAAAATGAGTTGTCAAATTAAATATAATATGCTCCTTTTGTTTCAAAAGGATTTTCTTCATTAACTGATCTACCAGCTGACAATGCATGGAAAATGTGATATAACTGAACCCATTGAGCATTTCACTCTCTTGTTACTCAAGATTTACATTGAATACTTTCTTAAGCTCGTTTTATGGCAAGAGTCAGTGGCGCGCCCTTGTACATTTCTCCACTTAAATATTTGCCTGTTTATATAGTTCTGCCATGTAGAAAAATTGCAGCTTCATCACTATTCCTGTCAATTTTCATACTAGTTTAACAACTGAAATTGATCGATACAACTATGCAGAAAGGGGAACATAGGCTACATTAGCGATTGAAATAACACGGCCATATGAGATCCAAAGAAGTTGCTAATTCGGAGTCGAGAGTGTTGGAAAAAGAAGACTTCAAGTCCTAGAATCATACCATTTCCAAGAGAACGAAAAGAAACGATGTTATGTATGTGCTGTATATGTATGTCTTTTTAAATTTGTGCAAATCATGATGGCTCTTCAAATAAGATGTTCATGTTTTGCTTAAACTATACAATTGCACTTCTCAGACACCAAATTCTTACAAAGCTCTAATTGCACTTCTTAATGAACCAAATTCTCACAAAGTTAAGTACCTCGTAACACCATATGACGAGAAACCAACTAGTTTACTAGTCATTTCTTCACAACAGAAGATCGCGATCCAACACCAAAACAAAGAAGATACGTTCTGATCAAGCAGCCATAGGTACCAAAAAAAAGGAAAAGACACATTCTGTCAAATGTTGCGCTTTAACAGGATATACAAGCTCATTAAGATGTCGGGATTGACTCTGTTCAGAGCTAAATAAACGTGTCAATACACACCTTAAGAGCTCATTGACACAGCATGTGCCGAGCTGAATAATAGTATTGACGACTAATCTTGGGTAGGGTATGCTAGTAGTCACGAATGAATATGCAGCCTAGGATCATTAGAAGCTAATAATCGACAGTTTCATTGAGATAAACGTCATGACTTTCATCCAATAAAAAACTCTGGAATTGCTCCTGCTTGTAAGGTGAAAGCAGAACCTGTGTACTCAGTTAACTACTTTGATCTTGAGCGTCCTAATAAGCTTCAGTTTATAGTACACAGCCACAACATAGTCATACCTCACATCCCGGTGTCCTGGACTTCAATAGTTCCTACTCTAGATACTGGTCAATTTAGAGTTTTCCTTTGTTGATAAAGCACCGCAACTTGTCACAAAAAACTGCTGAGAAAACACCCTCCACTTCTAAAGACCTCACAAACTCCTCAGCCTTCTCCACATTTCCCTGATTTTCCCAATATTCTACACAGGTACGTAAAGTCTCCCTGCTAGGTTTAAATTTAGGCGGGCAGATTGAGACTGCCTTGCTCAATGCTTCTACGGCTTTTGAGACCTGATCTTCATGGATATACCCACTTGCCAAATGACACCATGTGGCGACTGAAGGAACACCTCCTTTTGATGATCCTCTGTCAATGAGGGCCTTAGCCTTCTGTAGAAAACCATTTCTACAATAAGCGCCAATCAAAATATTTGGAACACGGAAGTCATAGGATAACCCCCTCGATTCCCATTCCTCAAATATTTGTTCAGCTCCTTCTATGTCGTCAAATTTCATTAATGAGCTCATCATGCTAATGTAACCCTTATTATAAATTGGTTGATTCTCCTTGTACAGATCCCAAACTCGGCAAACCTCTTCCTTCTTTCCAGCTTGTGCATACTGTCTTAGTAACAAATCAAATGCAACGTTATTTTTCTTGACAGTGGCAAGCATGCCCTCCAGTCTAGTTAGCATTCCCAAAGCTTTTTCCACTTGCCCAACTTTAAGATACATCTCTGAAGCGATACTATAAGTATTCCAATCCAATGTGATCCGTTGATCAGATTCCATCATCGTTACTATTTTATCTATTCCATCAGAATCTCCAGCAGCAGCATATGCACTTAACCGGATCATGAGAGTGAACTGGTCAAATATTATACCCTTCCCCTCCATTTCATTCATCATGTTGTCCATTTTTCCCAACTTCCTGTTTGATAATACATTTTCATCATAAAATTGTAGCATAATGGTGTTCTAGCAAGCCCCATATCCCTTACTTTCTGCATGATTTCCTCAGCTTTCTGAACACACTTTTCACTGGTATAGCAGTTTAGAAGAGCTGAATAAACATGAAAGCCTTTCAGCTGTCGTGGGATGCTATTTAAGTACTTCTCAACTTCTTCTAGACCTTTAACTTTAAACAACAGATGAATTCGCACTGCAATATCAGCAGGTTGGGGGCTGAAAAATCTTTTGTCAGTCATCCAATATGATACCTGTCAACAAAATTAAGATCGCCCAAGAGGGCAGAGGCAAGATTGATTAAAATCAACTGTGTACGAAATAAAAGCGAGCAGCTTGATGTTTTCGCCTTAGATCTCCTGACAAGTATGGAAATTTTTGTTCTTTCCACATCTTGAAAGACTGAGGAACTGTGTCCCTTATTCTTCAGATACAACGCAGATTAGCCTTTGGTAGTTAGGTAAACCATTTGCATTTAAAACGCATGGTAGGGCCACAAGGGAATAGAGATTACTCGATTAGTGCACAAAATCATGCACAACTTTGATATCTCTCAAGGACACACACCAGGCCTTTTTTTTAAGGTGAAGTAGTTTTATAGATAAACTAGCTAAGAGCCGTGCTATTATTACTGTACAATATCTTCAGAAGTAAAACAGCAAAAGTATGCCCCTTTTACTCATGTAGGGCTTCTAACAGTTGTAACACTGATTCAGTCTTATTTACATGTTCCAATCTACACCATGAGCACGTAACTACTGTAAATTACAAGAGTGTGACTTTATCAGTACTTCCATTCAAACACGTAACTGCTAAAATTAAATAAGTTTCAGCACTTCTATTCAAACACATAACTCCTAAAATTAAATTAGTTTCAGCACTTAAAAGTACTTATCAGCACTTTATACTTATTAGCTATCTACAATCAGCTAATCCAAATGCGCTCTAAATTAGAAGAGCATGACTAATAGACAGGTGTAGATAAATTATGTTACCTCAAGGGCATGTTTGTATCTTCTGTAGCTTCTTAATTCTTTAATCATATTCTGAAGGTCTTCTTTAACCACATGCTTCCCTTCTTTCATCCATTGATCAAGTACGGGTACTATCGACTCATTTGGATCCCATAAAGGTGAAATTCTTCTGTACAACAAGTCTCCGTTGGGTTATCTATACAGATGTTTACTTGACGTTGAAATAGAAACGGTTTAACACATATTTCTGTGAGCAGATATTGAATTTGAAGAATTTCTTAAGATAGAGTCCATCTCAAAAAAAAAAGAATTTCTTAAGATAGAGATAAAAGCTTCATTTAAGGTTTATGGTGAATTTGGGGAAAGTGAAGCAGAAATGGCGTTGGGGTTTAAGGGTTTTGGGGCTAAAATTGATGAGGAAAAAGAGCATAGGTTAACGGGGACGAAGTGCACAAATAGCCGCTTTTAGGACCGCTATTTATAACAGTCAAAATTTACAAAATATTTAAAGTTTAACTACCTCAAAATCAAACTACAAATTGCGAGTTAAAACTTTCAAACTTCAAACCCGCAATGCCAAAATCAAACTTCAGACCAGAGGTTTACCCTCTAGCTAAGGAAGGGGCAAGGAAAAAGCTTTCTGGGAACCAGTTATTTTGGTAGTTCCTCCAATGTTGGGGCAGACATTTTAGAAACTTCTTTTGAAAGACAAACAAGTGTATGCAATAGTAATGTAGGTCCTAACACTATGACATTCGAGAGCAATGATGCTCACTCACTATAATTTTGGCAACAACGTAGGAATATATGTGTCTGTGTGTGTTCAAGTTCTGAATCTGTGTCATCCTTGGCCATCAAGGACTGATCTTCTTAATTACTTTCCTCATCATCATCAGACTCATTAGTTAAGAAAGCTTGCATTGCAGCCATAGCCTTTTTTACAATTTTATCTGCAGCCTTATTGGTCGATCTGTTTCCAGGAACCCGGTCCCTTTTCTGTTATCTCACTTTGTCAGGGTTGTTCTTTTTTCATTTAAATTCCCAAAGTGGATAATCCTTAATAAAGTGATCCTTTTTTCACACTTGTAGCAATCATCAGTATTACTTACTGACTCTAAAATTAAATCAATTTCAGCACTTTTATTAAAACAAGTAAATGCTAAAATCAGTACTTATTAGCCCTTTAATGCTTATTAGCTATTTACAATCAGCTAACCCTAACGCGCTCTAAATTACAAGAGTGTGACTAATAGACAGGTGTATATAAATTGTATTACCTCAAGGGCATGTTTGTATCTTCTGTAGCCTCTTAATTCTTTAATCATATTCTGAAGGTCTTCTTTAACCACAAATTTCCCTTCTTTGATCCATTGATCAAGTACGGGTACTATCGACTCATTTGGGTCCCCTAAAGGTGAAATTCTTCTGTACAGTGAGTCTCCATTGGGTGATCTATACAGATGTTTACTTGAAATTGAAACATAGAAACGGTTTAACACATTTCTGTTAGCAGATATTGAATTTGAAGAATTTCTTAAGATAGGGATTAAAAGCTTCATTTAGGGTTTATGGTGAATTTGGGGAAGTGAAGCAGAAATGGCGTTGAGGTTTAAGGGTTTGGCGGGGGGCTGAAAATGATAAAGTGCACAAATAGCCGCTTTAGGACCGTATTAAAAGCATAGCTTCCAAAATTTTAAAATGTGCAATTTTGTTCGAGCACTTTTCGAAAAAGAGGAAAAAAATTCATAAAATAATTTATATTTAATTAATTAATTTAAAAAGTATTTTTGTAATTTGTACTTAATTAAGATTCCAAAAGCGCTTTTAGAAAAAACTAAAATAAGCTATTTTTAAAGAAAACAAGCACTTTTGGCTTCACAAAAAAATGTCAAATAAGCTAAAAGTATTTAAAATTTAGTTATCTCGAAGTCAATTTTTAGATTTGAATTCAAGGTTTGAAGTTATGAATAGCCGAAAAAGCATTAAAACTTTTAATAATATTTTAAACTTAACATTTGGCGGAAGTTAGACTCCGAAAAGTTCAATAAATAAAATTTTCATGCCAAACAGTCATATATGTAACATATTAGGATGGACTTCTTATAGGGATTCAAGCATGCAAAATGCTTTATCGCACGATAATTTACGGGTATATTTTAAGTCTCATTTTCTCAACTACAATTTATGTTCAAATACCTTTTCTTCCACAATTTTATTTCTTTGACTTCGAATATAAGTTATTAGCATTGATATCATAAAATTATTTACACAATCAGATTACCCAAAAGGTAATTAAAGCAACTTTATTTAGTAAGTTTGATTGATAATTTCATTAAATGATAAGTAATTCGTTATAAAATATCAAATTTTAGATAATTTTTAAGAATTTTATTTCATATTAGTCATATAATTTGATTTTTTGTAATTATCTTTTCCCTTTAGTTAGATATTTTCAAATTCGGATCTTGCCTATAAAAAATCCTATTACAGCCGGACCTCTTTATAACAAGATCTTTATATAATAATCATTTATTATAAAAGCCAAGTTTTCCTCAGAATCGATTTTTAAGTTATATTTTACCTTTTTATAACAACATTTTACCTATAAACAGCAACAACCATATTTATAGCAGAACTCTTTTTGTAAAATTACCCCTCTATAACAGCCAGATAAATTCTCTAAGATTACTATAATATTTCTAGAAATCTGCACACAATCTTTTCCATTGAACAAGTTTCCATCTTGTATAATACAGAAGATTTGCACATGATATCTTTTTCATTAGACAAATGCAAAAAATATTTATATAGAAGATTTAACTATTAAATTCTTAGGTTGGCTTCAAGGAAAAGCTATCAGATACCCTTTTGCTGGAAGTTTGGACAAAAATCTTCGTCAATTCAAGCGTTATGTCACTAGTAAGAGAATGAAATCTACGAAACAAGCTACAATTATAAATTTTTTCCCTCAATTTTGAAAGAATTTATTTTTCTAATAGCTTTAAAATGTATTAGCTTTATTTAATATTTAATTAGTGAAATATACATATCTTTTGAGATTTTAAATTTGAATAGTTTTTTGATCTTTTATATGTAATATTAGAAAGAGGAATTGTTTTTTGATTTTTAGATAATTTTTGTCTATAGTAGTCAAAATTATTTAAACTTTTAGTGTTGTTATAGGTGTATAGTAATCATTTACTATAAAAGCAAAAAAATATTAAAACAAATAATGTTGTTATAAAAATATTTGAAAATATAAAATTGGATGTGAATCCAGATTAATTGATTACATGGGATAGAAGAGAAAACAAAACCCGAGGGACAAGCAGCGATACAAAAGAGTAAAGACAGCATATTTTTCGAAGTAACCGTTGTTGTGACTTGTGCCCCCATTTCTATTTTCGACCATCTCTTCCTTCCTTTTCCTCTCCTAGTTTTTTCCATAACTCCATCTCCTTCTTGACCCAATAAGGCAACAACAACAAAAAAAAAAGAAAAAAAAAAGAAAGAAAAAAGAAAGAAAGAAGAAGAAGAACAGGAAAGGCGAGGGTTATAATTTTTAGCTGTGAAAAGAGATGATTCCGCAGCAATGGGCACCGCCGTGTAACAATCAGTGCACCCATAAATACGCTGCTCTCATGCAAATCCCTTGTAATTACTCTCTTCTCACTCTTGTAGATATTTTTCTTTAAATTCTAAATGCATTTGCTCTATGTCTGAATTTTATACTATGTTAATGTGTGCTATCAAAACAAGAATAATCTCCATTTTATTTTTGTTTGATGGGAGGAAAATAGTGGCCATTTGCTATAGGATTTTGGGAATTTTATGTAAAGGCAGAATTTTTATGTTAATTTTCCAAGTGGGTGTGACTAATTGTTCAAGAAATAATTAAAAAGAGTTAAGTTTTATGCGCTGACGGTCACTTAAAAGCTATACGTAGGTCACTCACTCTATTTAATGAGTATTGATTGATAAGTAACCTACTATAATATGTTAAAATGCACTGATGGTGTAAAAACTTTCATTGCAACAACAACAACAACAACGACAGACAAAGCCAGTATCTTTAGAGCTTATGGTGGTCTTTCAAATTGATTACATTGTTTATTAGCGGCTGTTACCAAATTAAGAGGTTTTCTTTAATCAAAATGCATCTAAGCCCTATAGACTGCAATGAATTGCTTTTCAGGTTAGTATGAATTTGAGTGATTGTTGAATATATGCATCCATCCGACATTTTATGCATGATATAGCATTATAGCTTAGCGCATTGGGTTAGGCTGTTTTCAACTGTGTCTGGCTATTGAAGGAAGAGGAAGAAATTATTAGTGCCTGGAGGAAAATTTTCAACTTGCCGTCATTAGGGTGTTATTTCTCTTCTATCCTAATTATACCTTGCAAACAGGTTTTGGTTGGATTATGTGTTTGGTTGGATTTTTGTGGCGTGCCGTTTCTTTCTCATTTGTATTCCTTTCAGCTCTTACCAAACCCATTCTACCTTATAGACCGGGAAACTCAGACTACTGCTGACCGGGCCCGGGTTTACCATCATAATCCGTTGGCTTGTTTGGCGTAACTCATTACTTACAATGAAGTAAATTCTAAGCATTCCTCTAGGCCTGTGCATTTGGTTGGATTTGTAAGGCATGCTGTTTAATTTGAGTCCTTCCAACTCTTACCAAGCCTATTCTACCTTCATAGTCCGGGAAACTCAGACTACTGCTGACTGGGCTGGGTTTACCATCATAAGCGTGTTTGGTGTAACTCATTACTTACAATGAAGTGAATTGCACACATTCCCTTTTGTGCAATTTATGGTTAGCTTACTGAATTTTCAAGTGATAAGATTTTGAGTCAATCTAGCTACTCTGAATAATCAGCAATAATTCATGGACTAAAATAATAGAAAGAGTGTGTCGGTTGAGCATTCAAAAATGTGTTACTTAAGCAGAAAAGGGAAAGAAAATCATAGACATTGAGATTTTTAATCAGCTACCTCTCTTCTCTTGAGAAGGATAAGTTGGTAAAGTAACAACTCTTTAAAGAATTTTAAGATAACTGCCAACAGGAATGGTCAATAAGGTCTTAAAAAATGTCAAGTTCCTTTAACTATGGAAAATTCGAAGGTCTTTTTATTTTCCTAACGATCATCTATTTGTGATTGGTCTGTTCTCTTTGTTTAAGTTGTCATTGCAATTAAAGGTCACCTTGGGTAGCTTAAGAATATCTAGTTATGAATGGATAAGATGCATTAGCAGGTTCATATTCAAGTATCTAAATTCTATCTTTTTTTATTACCTTGAGTGGAGGCTCTCAGATTTTGTATCATTAATAAAAAATGGCCTATCCAACATTGGTTGCAAGTTCTGACTCAATGCTGGTTGACAAATATAAACCTACTTGGAATTTGCTCTTCTTTCGAAGTATTGCATGTCATAGACATCAAGTGTTGCATGATAATTCTACTGAATAATAAGTGTGTTGTTTATGGAGTAGATGGAAAAGGAGGGTAGCTAGTAAAAACCCAATACTTTAACAACAATCACTCCGGCCTTTTTTAGCTTGCGATCTTTATGTCCATCTATTTGTAATTTCGTTATGAAACAATTTTCTAAGATATATTTTCTTTGACAAAATATAATACCACTTTAAGTTTATTTCATATGTTTTAGTGTTGACTTATTCTTGTAGTAATTTGTTTCTTGGCATGAATAAGCTCGGATATATCACAATTTTGCTATGTCTGAATTTTTGAAGGGAGAGTCTTCTGCAAAAAAGGATGTGATGCTGATGGCGAGACATGGGATGAATGTAAGTTCCAAGCTTCCATGCTATGGATGTTGTTGGTTTCTGAATAACCCTGGTGAATAGTTAAGTTGCCTGCTCTCTTTATCTTGCTGTCTGACCATTGTGATGAGGAACTATGTCGCCTATGAAGATCTCTGGTGAATAGCAATTTTGTTATGTTGCGCAAGATAATATGTAAATATGGGTTACATCCCAGCAGGGCAGATGCACCTTCGCTTACGTGGTGTTATCCAACGCCACTTTGTCGTAAATTTTCACGATATATGTATATAATAATATGCAAAAACAAAACATAGGTTAAATAAGATAAAATGACACCACTAGTTAGAGCTCCTTGGCTCTACTGGTCAAGTGCCTTAGTTTAATAAGAGAGGCCACGGGTTCGAACATCGGCAGATGCATCGCTGTTTTAAAATTTCTGTGCATATAAGTGGGGCTTGAACTATTGACCTCTTAGATGGTAAGTTCATACTAAAACAGTAGGTCGAGGGTCAATATCACACATTCCAAAGAAAAATAAATTCCCTTCTAAGGTGCTATTGTTTCCATTGTAAGTTGTTTTACTATTTCTTTTTTCTTTCATCTTATTTCTCGGTGATGAAGTAGATTAAGACCGATTTTCTCGGTGTCTTATATAGAAAATGAAGAATTTAATATTATTTCTAATGAGACTATTATAGATACATTTCAAAAAATAAAAACTCGCCGAGGAGAGTTGCAGCAATGTACTTGAATTCTGTTTTATTAATATGATTCGAATTGTGTTCTTTTTTGATACATGATGTCGTCAGAGTAATTTGTTCATTTGTTCACTTCTTTGAATGTCGACAACGCTTTGGAAAATTCTGCATACGCCACTGCAGCCGAATACTATCTAGTTTATGAACGTGGAAAACCATGCCTCAACTTTGTAGAATGCCCATGTAGTTGTTCTCTTATATGGCTAGCTTAAGTTATTTAACCTTGAGAGTCGAGACAAACAGCGTAAGTTGATATTTATGGTTCCTCAAGTTCGGGGAATGGCCATAATGTGGCTCCCCTTTGGAGTTCAAATTAAATTATTTAATCTCGAGATGTTGCATGTATCTATCACTAATGCTCAGGAAATGTCTTATTTTTTAAACTTGAGACCTCAATGAGGCTTAACTATTGGTCCAAGCTACACAAGAAGAATGAATAGGTATATGCAGGTTTGTCAGAATGTGAGGAAATATGCTATAAAAATCCAGTTCTGAAGGATCAACAGTGGAGTGCTTACATTGATCGATCCCCTGGTGCTGCCAGCTGCTCTGAGGTCTCCCCACCCTTCTTATTATCTTCATTGGTTGTTCTTTCACAGTTCTCAAAATGTGATGTTTCTAACAATGTCATTTATATCACGAAGAATTTTATCAATCGTAGTTCAAATTCAATTTTCCATCTGTACAAGGTCTGGATTGAACGTCAACACTCTCAATAGTATTCTTCATAATCTTACCAAATTGCCAAATTGTATGTAGCAAAAGACGGACAAAAACAAGGTTGTATTTTTTGAGCTTCTAAAATATCAAGGGAGCTTCTAGAGCAGTTGTGGATGCCTTTACTTCATATGTTAATATAAGTGTTCATAACTTCATCAAAATAAAATAGCGTTCATCGATCCCTGGATCAGTATCTTGACTATCTGGTTATGAGGTTAAAAAAGGAAGGCTTAGAGATCCCTCTTAATTTGGCGCCGTAAGTACTATTTCTTAAAACTTAAAAGTTACTTTTTCATGTCATGAATGTTAATTACCTATATCTAGTATGATCAGTCATCAGTTTTATCCTTTGTTGCGCGGACTCTTCAAAATGCTGCCACACCCGTGTCCTATTTTTGGAGGATCCGACACGCACCCAACAACATTTTCGTAGAGTCCGAGCAACATAGGTTTTATCAGCTAAATTGATTTTGAGGAGGGACTTGCTAAGCAATTGATGATTTAATACCTCTTCTTATTTAGTTTGTGAATTTGATTTCTTTAGGTATTATAGTAGTTAGAATTTCAATACTCTTTTAGCATTTCTGCATTGCAGTTGGTTCTTCTTTGGTTTCTCCTCTTTTTGTCTTGTTGTTGTTGTTGTTGTTGTATTATTGGAATACCGTATTTTCTGTTTGTTTCTGGAGTATAATCTTCAAATAAAAACGCGAACTGCATAAACGTCTTTTTTGGCACATAAGTGACATTTAATCTTCCTTATTGCACACAGGAATGCTTTCATGCTTGTGTAGCTGGCTGCGGATACAAGGTCAGTTTGCGTTATGGGCATAAGCTTTGGGAGTTTATTTCCTAAGTAGTTGCACTAACTGAACTGTCTAAGTAATTGTAAAATAAATTAAACTGGGTCGAGATAATATGCATTGATACAATACCTTCTTGTAACTTGTTTCGTGACCAGTGATCATGAGACCCTAATGTCAGTCGAGAAAATAGCTGTAATTTCTCATATCAAGATACTGAAAAGCTTGGAAATTGCTGCTCTTTTTCCCTGTCATAAAATTTGTTGGACATGTTTTCGGAAGCTTGCTGCTTGAAAAGTTATTGAGTGCTGATCCTTCTTTTCTTCTCAAAAGTATGCTTGCAGATAATGAGTGAAGTTCAAGATATTTAGAAGCATGGATATAAGTAAGTGTGGTTATCAAAAGAGGATCTAAGTGAAAGTAGCACCTCAAACTTACTCTGTGTTTTACCCTCTGTCAGGGCTAGGAAGAAACAAGTTCAAGAAGAAAAAAAGATAAAAAATTTAGAAGTAACTTTATGTGGACATAAGAGCAAGGTAGGGATAAGGTCTTGGAGGAAGAAAGCCAAGGGTCTATCGGAAACAGCCTCTCTACCCCAGGGTAGGGGTAAGGTCTGCGTACACACTGCCCTCCCCAGACCCCACTAGTGGGATTATACTGGGTTGTTGTTGTTGTTGTTTATGTGGACATAAGTACGAGGGTTGGGTAGATAAGATTTAACATGGGTAATTTCTATGTTAGCATTTGAAGAATGCATATCAAATATCCATACCGATGTTATGGGCACATCTAGGTGAATGAAGAATCCATGTAAACTAATTAACCTGCGATTTGATCCAATTATTTTGATCGAGTGCTTGCTCATTTAGTCTGCAACCGCGCTAGCATTTTGTGTTGCATTTGATGTTATTGTGCTCCTCTACATGCTATGCTTGTCATGTGCATTTCTTGTTTCTTATTCAATGGCTTTGTTGTTGGTTGTGCAGTTTGATGTTCCTTCGCAAAAAGTCGATCAAATCCATCCGAGCAGGCCTCTCAAGCCTCCTCTCAAAGAGAAGCCGGCCATGCCTGCTGTTAAAAGAATACCATCCCTTGAATCCAGCCACACTATTGATGATGTACCTGGGACTTCAGCGTAGCAGCAGTGGATCTAACAGTTAAGATAACTGGGAATCTAACAATAGATGTATTCGGCAAGTATGCATTTATTTTATTCTACTAGGATTACTAGCATAAGTTCTAAGTTTTGGGTCTTTTGGAAACATTTTTGATAGTGCATTGGAAAATTGGCAAGAATTTTAAGGCTAACAAACAATCATAGACCAAGTGTCTCATAATATCATGAGAAGAACTTTCTGTACTACTTAGCAAAACAAGTATAATTTCTCAGTTTTGTAACAACATATTAGACATACCCATTATAATCCCATAAGTGGGGTTTAGGGAGGGTAGTATGGACGTAGACCTTACCCTACTTAGTGGAGGTAGAGAGGTGGTTTCCGAAGACCCCCGGCTCAGGGACAGATAAAAAAAAGCAATAGCAACAAGCAGTAACAACAACGATATAATAAGATAACTGAAGCGAAAGAAATAAGTGGTAGAAATATAACTCTAAGTGGTTGATGACATTATTGATTAAGATTGCCGTTGGTTGTCTAGATTAACTTGGTGTTATGGTGCTACTTTCAGCTAACGGACTTATTATAAAATATAAAAAAAATGAAAAGGTCCAAAATTGCCGTTGCAGTTGCGAAATTGTCCAAAATTGCCCCTTTACTTGTCTGGTTCACGGGTTGTTATATGTTGTTTATAGTCATGGACATTTGTTTAATGCGAGATATAGACTGGATTTAGTTAATTCATTTTGAAAGGATTGCAAATATTTCTCTCTAGTGGATGAAAATATTACCTCTCCCTCCGTAATATTTTATATGACGCACTTTGACTAGGCACAAAATTTAATAAAAAGAGAATGAATCGAAATTTGTTATCTAAAACAAGTCATAGATATTTGTGTGGTTAAAATTCATCTCATTAAAAATAAAGTGAGAAATTTAAAATTAAATTATTTTCAAATATAAAAAGTTATCATTTCTTTTTGGCTTGATTAAAAGTCTCCAGCCAGATTAGAGTGCATCACATAAATTGAGATAAAAGAAGTATCTAATAACCTCCATATAAAAGTCTCCCGCTCACTATCAAGAAAACTATTTTTATCATATTAGTATAGACAAATAATTTATCTCGTCTTGACGCGTTTTAATTTCTTTGCTATAAAATTTCCATATAATATTAAACTTTCCTGCTATCTTCTATACTTGATAAAATAGTTCTTTAACGAGACGTTATTATTGAGATCCCCTGGCACTTTAATATACGTACTCTAATAATCAACAATAAAGGAATATTTAAACTTATTTATCAAAATTGTCCTAATCTTATATATTATCTGTCCTAAACAATTTTTTAAAACCTCAAGGTCAAGGGTTTGCTTACAATTTATATACAATCCATTATTATTGCCTTAAATTAGGAGATTTAGTTATACTTTTTTCCTTTTTTCTCGCATCTCATCTCTCTCTATTCTATGCCGCCTCTCTCCACCCAAAACTCCATTAATTGAGTGCCAAAATATGTGGGTTCCTCTAAGATACGAGAATCAAACGTGTTTTTTAAGACTTTTAATTTAATATGGAATGTATCTTAATATGCCGCCTCTCTACACCTTTTTTTTATCTCCATATTCCTTTTTTTAAGATCATACACTTAGATACAAGTATCTCACATGTATCAATCCGAAACAACGTTAAAGAAATATAAAAGCACGTCATATTTGCTTGAAAACCCATAGAGGACACTTTAAGTGATGTTTCATTTGAAATAAGAATTGGTTGTATTTTAAAGTTTTTCGATTGTTGCATAACTAAAATGATATCCTTATCGCAGGTGTTTCATTTATTGTATAATACTTGGAATTGAATTATCTACAATTTTCATACATTATTTTTACCCAGTTAAATACAACTACAACATCATACAAATTTTATATTATATGTCTTTAGTATATATTTTGTATATGATTTGTATATATTTTGTATGTGGTGTGTTCTTTTTACGCTCTGAAATTCCAATCAAAATTTCTTCTCTTAATACAATTTTGATACATATCAATAATTTTATGTCAAAAGATAGTATTTATGACTTAAATACAAATTTCATTCACGATTCATACATTATACAACTATTTTTCAACTTTCATATATCATTCAAATTTAAAAAAAATACCACCACAACAGAATACAACATTAATACAATTTTGTATGTCTATTGTATGTCATGCGTTATTTTTCTTCTTCGAGTTTCAATCTGAAATCTAGCAAAAATCAACTATAATCTTCACCAAACACCTTCAAAATTGAGATATAAACTCCAACGAATATTCTCAATCATTTGCAACAATAACCCATCCAAAAAATAATAATTTTTATAAATCTAAATTCCAATTCAAAGCTTTGAACCTTTTTAATGCCTTTAGTACTTTACTACCAATCTGATTGCTTCATCTATTTTGAAAAAATAAAAAAATAAAAAAAATGGATGTTTCCTTAATACTAATAGTTGAAAAGTTCTGTGAGGACTGAGAGATTGAAAACTTCCAAGGCGGGTTGATACATATCTATAATTTAATAATAATCTATGATGAATTTTAGCTTATACTATAAGTATTAAGCTTAGGAGTAGGCACTTTTCAAGTCACAAACTCGAGATTTCAAAGAGGACAAATAAGAAAATAACTCCAGTATTAGTTTAATCTCCTTTTTAATCTCCTGAAAAGTTGCTCTATTTTTCAAAGGAATAACTGCAATCTCATATTCAATTCTTAATATTAAGGGATACTTATTAATACTATTTTGTATATAATTTATAAATTATATATCAACTTGTAATTAAGTTAAAACCTAAACAGTGAAAGTAAATAAGTTTCTGATATAGTACATATCGGTAAAAATCTCTATAAATAATTTCATAAAGTACGTGGATAAATTTGATCCTCTTTCATTTTTCAATGATTTTGTTAGCTGAAACGAAAAATAAGGGCAGAAGTGTGCCAATTTTAAACGGACCCAAACTTTAAACGGAGGACAAAACTAAGCTTTGCAAACCACAACGGCATGTTTGGATATTTTCCCTATTCTAAAAGAACAAAGTAATCAATAAAATTATAGAGGCTTTTTATAAACAATACACTTCATATGATCAAAACCTTTAATCTAAGAAATACTTTTCATAAAAGGAAGGGCTCTATTTCGTTAAAATGTAGCTTTTAGCCCAATCATCTGTATATTGTCTCAAATTTACAAGGAAATTTTTTATAAAGTTTTAAAGATTACTACGGATTTTTATCCAAATTATTGAAATAGCAGCTAGTGAACACAAAATATATATGTTTTATAGCAAAAACACATCCAAAATGAATCACTCCTTATCCAAGAATCACACTTCTCCTAATCTCAACTATGTATTGCTAATTTCATAAAATTTTAAAGATTATCATGAATTTTTATCCAAATTTTACATTTTAGAGCAAAAACCCATCAAAAAAAAAAATCTCCCATTACTTGATAATCACACTTCTCCTAATCCCAACGATATATTCCTAATTTCTCGCTCATGAGTCATGAATTGCATAAAAAATATTGCCCAATAATGATTATACTATTGGGCTAAAAGCCAATTAGAAGGAAAAAAATTGGATTAATTGTTAAAATAAGAGAAAACATATGTTGTGAGATCCAGGTTGAAAAAAACTATCAAAATACTAGTGGACCAAAAGGGGTGAATATGACTTAAAGTGGCAAATCTTTAGTGGACATAGGGGTGGCATGTGGGCCGGGCCCGGTCCTAAGTGGGCTTTATGGGCCCGGTCCTAAGTGGTCCGGTCCTAAGTGGGCCGGTCCTAAGCGGCCTCGGGCTTCGCGGGCTTCTTGTTGGAACCAGTCCGGGACCGGAATCACGAACTAGCGGTCCCGTATTAAATAGGCCGGTCTCGGGCCTAAGCGGGCCCAAACGGTCCTAAGCGGGCACAGGTGGGCACAACGGAAACTTTCTATTTTTTAAATTATTTTTATACAAGTTAGAGAAAACAAATGATAATAAAAATATCTAAGGCAATTCCTAGTAAATTATATTATAGAATTGTCACCTAAATTTTTTAATTCAAATTTAAAGACAAAAATATTGTAAAGAGATATTCAAAGCAATGCGTTATAATATATATACTATACTATACTATATATACATCTTAAGATATATAAGCTATATTCGATTTACTATATATACATCTTAAGATTTATACATTAATATTCGATTTATATACTATATATACATCTTAAGATATATATAT